>JAECUM010012937.1:0-57486 GCA_016617855.1 Megalonaias nervosa
AAAATAATGATGATCAGAGTCCATATAGAATAGCTCATCTCCCAGGGTGTTAAACAACCGGATTCCCTCCAGTTGTATTCACTGAAAGCGAACTACTGAGCAAGCGCAACATGCATCTAGTGAGCTTACGTGTTTTGTTCAAATTGAAAATAGAACTATACCCGCCAACGGAAGTTGCGTAAGTAGTGTTACGTGTAGGCTCGTACAAAAGTAACAAAAGAAAAGAGTGAAGCCAACAAGCTTTGTAAATTTAACAAAATAATTTATTTCCCTAGAAAACAATGTAAAAATATGAAATAGAACTTACGGTTTCTGAATATAATCCAAAATTTAATCCTACAATTGAAAAATATAAGTCCCATCACTAAACAGTTCCAATTGAATCCAGGTTTGAATCTCGATGACGTTCCAATATGGAGGCGATGACGTCAGATAAGGTCGTTGTACTGGTGGCAATAGATCCTCGATTGAATTACAGTTTATAATGTTTCCGTTTAGAATTCTAGAATAAATTTCCACTGAATGTCTTTCTCCCAGAACTTTTATAAATATTAAGCACTTGTGTAGTTTTCTAGAGAATGAATTATTAAATTCCAAAAAATAGATGAACTTCAAAACAATCTGGCAACAACAATACTAACCTCCTGAGCCGTCAAGGTTTAAAATACAACTCAATAGATCTAGTAGAAAATGGTTGTTTTAAGCCTCGATTTTAGATTATATGGTAGCTCACGTGATAAGCGACGTGACCGCTAATTTGAACAGCGCAATAATATTAAAAAAAAGCCATTTATCACGTATGCAAGAACATCCCTATCTAAGAATCAAATTCTCATACTGGAAATAATAAAAAAAAGGCTGTTACAACTCAGCTAACACGTGGGCCGAAAATGACCTTGGTAATAGCCAATCGTATTCACCCGATGTTTACAAGATCTACGAACCAAGATGAGCTAAA
This sequence comes from Megalonaias nervosa, assembly GCA_016617855.1. NCBI lineage: Eukaryota > Metazoa > Mollusca > Bivalvia > Unionida > Unionidae > Megalonaias > Megalonaias nervosa. The sequence continues at coordinate 959 of JAECUM010012937.1, forward strand.
AATAGTGATTAAGCAATTTTTACATTCTAATTGGGTCAAGCCAATTTTACGAAGAGACTAAAATCCAATGAAAATTATCATTACAATAAATCATGAAACAAAATTAAAATAAAAAAGAATTTAAAACTAACACACAAGTAATTAAATTACATATACGTAACAGTAGATACAAGTTCTTCTTATTTATTAGTAGCATATTATATAAAGAAAATAAAAGTTTTCCTTTAAATATGTATAATTGATGAAATATTATGAATATATCAGTTTCCTCTAATAGACGTTCCATTTCAAAATTAATATTGAATTATGCCGCTTTGTATAATTATTGTTCAAAATTTTTTTGAGATTGATTTTATTAATAATATCATATTTTTAATTATGCAAACTGAAATTATGTTTTATTAATTTCATAAATTAATCTTTCAAAGGAAGCCCCATTTAGAGGACTTTGCATTTCTAAATTGTGCAATGGTTTTGTATTGATATTTGGAACAGTTTTCTATAAATAATAATAAAATTGTAAAAATTTTCAGTTCATTATTATACGTTAGGCAATTTTCTTTACTGTATATATACACCAGTAGGGAAATGCAGCAGTTTTATATTGGATCATATATCTTGAACATATGATTTTCCACAGTTTTTTTAATATTATTTTTTATCATGTAAATATGACAGTAAAACCTTATGAGAAAAAATGGTTACCATCAAGAAGCAGAAATACCCAACATACTTCAAAGCGGGTCCAGCTGGACCAATCTAGTTACTGAGAATGTGCTTCTGACCCACACCAATAACAACTGAAGCGACCAGCTACAGTAAATTTATCAAGTCAAGGTCATATACAATTTGATAATTTTAAACCGTTGGATAGGTATTATCCAGACGGTAAATCCAATACGTATCTTTTAACAGACTTTCAATTTCCCAAATAACAATATCAATTGCCTGAAACTAAAAATCTTGTAAACTATCGAAGCCGTCGAGATTAAAAGGATGGGTCGAAAATGTTATTTATGTAAAATCTGTATTTGTTCATGCACCTAGATACTTAGTGATGAGTTTGTCCAACATATTTTTTTTGTGTGTTGAAGTTATCAAATAAATAACATTAGATGTTGCACAGTTGTTATCATAACGCATCTTAAAGGTTTCTGTGGTATTGTTACTACTGATATATTTTCGTTAATGAGAGAAAAGTGTGAACATCTGGATCTATTAAAGCATTCGAGCAGCTTGTTATAGAAAATTTGGCGTGTTCAATTCAAACAATGCTCGTTTAAATAAACTGAAAATTTGTTTAGATTTGTACACGTCAGGATTTAGTTGATCCAGCAATCTGTGTTGTGAATACAGAACTGGATCAGTTCAACATTTCATGCGCTCACTTTGCACGAGTATTGATAAGGCAAAACTAAGGGATAACAAGACCATAGTAAAGGTAATTTTTTAGAACAACTACACTGATGATAGCGAACTATGAACATGACGTCTGTGTCTTTGCGAACAATAATTGGTGTACTCTTTCGCGAAAATCCAATTAAATTGCTCAAGTACTTCGGACCTAGTTCATGTAGAGGTTTATGCACAATTGTTGAACCCGTGACACAAAATGAAACAGAGGTAGGCATCATCCGCAAGTATCAATTTGTTGACAGCTTTTGGACATGCGATTTCGATAGTAACCTGGTTTTGGTAAACATTCGTTTTCGTCTGTGGTGTAAAAAGAATTTTGGGGGTGGGGGTGGGGGGTACATTTGTACCAGCAATTAAATATTAGGTGTACAGCCATTTACGGCCTTAAATGGCTGAATTTCTGGTGCACATGCCCAAAACAAGATTGTAAGATCATTGGCATGTGTGTATCATTTGCATGTGTGGACCCATTTATATTTCTAGCATTTAGTGAACTAATGAGAAAATGGAGTTAGAAGTTTTATCATACAAATTACAGACTATTTAATGTTTTCTTAACTGAGATTTGAACCCGGGTCTGCAGGTTATAGCAATGTATTTGCATACCTGAATGTTGTTTGTACCCCCTCCCCCACCACTGATTTAAGATGCATATGGCATCAGGGATGTAAAAATGCACAAAACATAGTCATTTCATTCCATTCATCAGTTTATAATTTCTAACCAGACTGTCACCATGGGTCCCAAACACTGTCAACTAATTGGTGTTTTGAAAGAAAAAAATGGGAATTTCTGTAGTAATGCGGTCACCATATATGCATGGAAGCATCTGTTAAAGCTGTGATGTAGTTCACTGCCATTAATAATCTTGATAATGTACATTTTGGAGTTACATCTCTTTGAGCAACACATATACAAGAGTTTCACCTTTTTATTTGTTCAGTTTGTTTTAGAAACACTAAACTAAGCATTGCATATACTGGATGCAGACAACACAGTTTTTACTGGAATAGACTGTTCTAGAAACCAGATAAGGACAGTGAGCATTCTTTCTGCTTGTTTACATTAAGTATCCATTTAGTTGGTAGTCCATCAGTGGTTGACTATAATGAGCAGTATATATGTAATTGTTTGACAGCTAAGCAATATTAGGAAATTAGTGACTTATAAAAGCATCCAAAACACTGCTTTTCACCCTGAAAGAACTGAGATGCTTGCATTGAATTTAAATCCATTTAATTAAAAATGCTGTTAACTACTGATTCTGTTGATACACAGAGAAAGTGTTTTTTGTAATCATGACATGTTCACAGTACTGTGACATGAACTGATTTTGAAACTTGTACTGTTTTTACTGATTGTTATAAAAAGAGACCAATATTGTTTCTTTTTTTTACTTTTCTGTTTTCAGCTTTATACTGGGTTGCATTAGGACCTAAACAAAACATTGCTTCTAATGAAATGAAATCAAATCAGAACTTTGGTAGACAAGTTTACACAGTGTTATTTGGAAGTTCACTATTATGAAGGGGAAATACACCATAAAACAGTTAATTTAAAGCATTTTTATATTATTATTTTTTGTTTAACTTATAGCAGCTTCAACATTGTGCTAAGAAAATAGTAACAAGGTTTGGCCCTTTTGAGCCAGTGGAATTTGAGTCAGAGCAAGTAATTTTTTTAAAAGCCAATTATTTTTTTGGCAACGACAAAAGTGTTAGAGTAGTCAGAATAACCCACATTTTGTGGATTGAATTATCCATTTGGTGGTCAGAATTAACTTAAAAAACCACTTTTTGTTTTTTATAGTTCCATGTGATAGTCAAATTTGATAGCTTAAGTTTTCTGACATCAACCTTTGACCTGCTTGCATAAAATTAACTGTCAGATATGCATATGTTCACATATCAAGGAGAAAGAATCACAGAGTGGTAGGAATATGACCCATTTTCTCTGGAGAAAATTTTCTTTCTAGCCTGCTTGTAAGTGCTTTAGCAGAATTTTGACATAGTGATTGTTTTGGTACTCATGTCCATCCATTTGTAAAACATTTTTATCCATCTGTCTGACCATGATCAAGGTCAATATTTAGTGTTAAGCTAAGTGCCAGGATTTGAATTTAATGCTTGCATACTCACAAAATGCAAGCTGAGATTTCAGGTTCTTGTTTTGTGTTGTGAATACTTAAGTTTTCAGTGATATACAGTTGATGTATTACTAACTCTTACCTAAATAATGTAAAATAATGTGCATACTTCTGAAACATGAAATGAAACTTGTTTTGGCATTGATTCCTCTACCATGAAATTTGCTGGTTAGCTTATAACTCAAAAGTGTCCATTCATATATGTAGTGATGATCCACAGTGGACTAGAGCACAACCATTATATTTTCAAAGAGGAGAAGGGCATCTCTTTTTCACCCAGCCATTTTTGACACAAGTATAGAAACATTTTTGCCATATTTTAATTTATCAGGGGAACAATTCAGACAAAATAGTTGTCCAGGTCCCTGTCTTTTTCACTCTGATATACAGTGAAAGCAAAGTGGATACAGCCCTTTTTCTCTAGCCATTAGAAACATTTTTATTCCAAGTGCAATATCAACAATTGTGTAACTTTTCTGTTTAATGAGCAATGTAAAACACATGTAAAAAAATGTCTGTTTCAAATAAATGATTGTTTATGCCAGCAATTACATTCCAATCTACAAGATTTCCACAAGAAATGTTTATATGTAGCTTAAGAAGTGAGAGAAATTCCATGCATTTGTACCCTCATTTAGAATAAATATTACTATTACTCTACAATGTTGCTGTTAAGTAATCACCTCTTCTACCTGGCAACTCACTGTACTATTTTGTATATTATCCCTGTGCTGACCAACTTGGCTGATAATTTATGTTAAAAGTCGGACAAATAGTCCCAACCATTTGCTCGCATTAACTGAATAATATATGTCTTGATTGTTATTTGAACTAAATAAAGTTCGTCATAAAAATGTTTTAACCTGTGTTTTTGTAGGCATAAAATTGTCCATGCTCATTGGAGCACTTCTACTGTTGAACTGTTAAGTTTCAAATTATAAGTAGTCCTTGCATATTGTCAAGCTCTTCAGTTTCAGAGGTATCAGTAAGTAGTCCTTGTGGTGGTGCTCTACAGTTTCGTATTTTGCATAGGGTTAGAATTTTAAAAAAAAAGAATTCCCCTGGGTTATACTGGCTATTTAAAAAAGACCTTGTATATCTTAGGTATTGTTAAAAGAACCTTTAATTCCCTTTATTTTGGTGTATGATTGATGGGTGTAATATGGGTTATAGAGTATACAGCTTGGCCTTACTCCAGATGTGCACCTTTCAAAAAAGTGCTAGCTCCACTTGGTCATTTTCACTTCCTGAACTTCAGAGGTAGATTGTAAAAAAAAGAGCCGATAACTTTTTTTACATTTTATATATCTGGTAATTCATTCATTGCACTTTCAGAAGCTGGTATTGTCTAGTCTGGCAAAATTCATTTTCCCCTATTTTAATAGCTGCTAAGGATAGTGTACTTTAGACAAATTTAGGCTGATTTTTGGAGCACAAGGGAGCAGTCGTTTTAGTTAGCAGTGTGCTAAGATCATTTAAAATTTCCAAAAGTACAATATCCAAAGAAATGTCAGTCACATTAAATCAAAGTAGCATAGAGGTATGCCAACATTCTCTCCACTGTTCATGTTTTCAATGCAAACAACTTCACCTTACATACATCACTCTCTCAAAAGTACATAATAACTGGTGAGTGTCTCCTGTATGTTGTCAGGCTCTTCATTTGTGGAGGTAAGTAGTTCGTGCATGTTGTCAAGCAGTTTAGCTCTTCAGAAATAAGGTTTTCTTGTATATTGTCAAGCTTGCTAGTTTCAGAGGTCAGAAGTTCTTGCATGTTGCTAACAATCCCATATGCCTAAATAGAAATGATCATTTTTGAAAAACAGCAAACCATTTTAATTTTACTTTTTGGAGGTTTATAGGCTGATTGCTAGTTAAAGTAAACAAGTTCATTTGATATTTGAACCTGTCAAAGCAGGACAAAAGGACTTGTACATCAATATTTTATGCCTGATAATGACAAAAACCTGTTTTTGAGGTTACTGTTTCTTGGCAATAGCAAAGCTGTACAACAATTTTACTGAATGAACAACAATTTTAATATATATTTGGTGTTTTCCTTTCTTTACTGTAATATTATTTGAGCTTCAGACACTTGGCAAAATGGCTGTTTTAAGCAACTTTTGTCAACATTATAAATTTTGACTTCACTCACTCTTCCCTATTTTCCCATGACCTTGCCCTAGTCAGGCAGAGGGAGTAGTCACTTCAGCCAAATATTTAAGTCCAGCATGGACTCATTTTAGATCAAAATCTTTTCTGGTGACATTCTTTGCTTGTATTTATTGGTAATAAAGGTAATTGCAGATAATTGTGTCACATATTTGTCTGGCTGTCCCCTGAAAATGAAGTGGTTGTCTTGACATGTTCAGTTGTGGTGGGACTGATTGCTCATGAACCTTTCACATTCCAAACATACGAACTTGGACATGCATGCAAGTCAGAATTCAGTCAGAAACAAGTGATGGTGGTTTGTGGGCCTAATGCCATTTCTCAGCACATGTATCTGGTGGAGGAAGAGCCCAGGAAAACCCTTAGAAGAACAATCAACCCTTAGGAAGCTACTGACAAGTTTTGACTTGAACCATGCAGACAGGTTAGATGCAGTGATTGGTAAAGGCGAGCGCCTGTAAACAAGGGAAAGCAATTCATATGTAGTTGAAGTTTTCATTTTTAATTCTGAATAATAATAATAATAATAATAATAATAATAAAAATAATTAAAACAATATAAAAGTATTGTATTTTGCTCTTATTCCCAAATTTCTGGATTGAATTATAAGTAATAACAATAACTCTTGGAATAAAAGCCAGTAGAAATAAGATTTTGCAACTCAGTTTTTTTCTCAACTCAACAAAATATACAAGTATAGAAAACATTGAATGGTAACAGTTTTTATTTTCTAACCTGATAAAAGGAGAGCTTTATAAAATGGGATCTTTTGTTTGGCAGTTCATTCATGTGTATGCTTGAATAATCTATTTTTATATTAATTAATGAAATTTGTTTGACAAACTGAATTTTTTGTAATTTTATGTTTGTTTTAGAAAGACATTTTTATGCTAATTCATTAACTTTGTTTGCATACAGAAGTATAAAATTGACATTATTCATACATAAACAATGCAATAAATTGAGTTGTAACATATACGTACATTTTATCACAATTTCTAGGAGAATATTTAAACTTAAGTTTACATACTGCTGTTATGGTTATATCTAATGCTTATTTCCAAGTTCAAATTAAAGAAAATTTGTTACCCAAATCCATGAGGAAATAAGGTCCTTATTTCCAAGTTCAAATTAAAGAAAATTTGTTACCCAAATCCATGAGGAAATCTGGTTCTTATTTCCAAGTTCAAATTAAAGAAAATTTGATACCCAAATCCATGAGGAAACATGGTACTTATTTCCAAGGTGTTGATCCTTCTTTGAATTCTTTATTTTCAGGTTCAGATTAAAGATTTTATACCCAAGATCACAAGAAAACAGGGTCCTTATTTCCAGGATTCTGCGACCTTCTCTGAATTCTTGACAGATACATTTGGAAGGCATCATACATATCTGAGAATTTCTCTGACAGAAAAATGTAATTTGAGATGTAAGTCAGACGTCAGCTATATCACTGAACTTTTTGTTTTCTTTTTTTTTTCTTAAAAATTTTAAGTCGTGAAAACTTGAGACTTTCTTGCACAAAACTGAGATTGATGCACCATACATACTCACTTATAAGATGAGGCCAACTGCAGACTGTACAGACCCAGATTGCTATCGCATAATGTGCCTGCAGATCTGGGTTTTGCAGTTTGTTAGAAGTAATTAGTAGAACAAACATCACAGACCCTGATTGGCAGGCACGTTATGCTATGACAGATCAGGATCTTTGTTGTCTGAAGTTTGACTCAACTTATAAGAAAGTACATATGGTAAGATACCAGCAGTGTAAATGGAATAATTGTTACATGAAATCTATGTATATTGTTATGAATGGAAGCACATTTATGATGGGCCCCATGATCACAAGAAACCTTCAGCACAAAATCTTGACTTGTATTAAAAACTAACAAATTTTAATAGTCACATTAAAAAAAGTCAAGAAGAGTATATTGAACATAAGAGTTCTGAGTTTGGAGTCTTGTGTCTGATTTTAAGATTTGTGTTCGTTTTTATGACTGTGATTTTGTACTGTATTTCAATTTTGCAGGTCAGTATTGTATGCCAGAAGAAGGGGTTGACCTGACCCCTAAGGACAGGTTGCTTACCACTGAGGAAATCCTGAAGCTGTCTACAGTTTTTGTTAAAGAGGGCATCACAAAGATACGCCTAACTGGTGGTGAACCACTTGTAAGGAAGGATATAGTTGAGATTGTAGGTAAACATGAGTGGTTGCTACAGAATGTGAAGAAGAGAAAAAAAACATGTTAAACTTGGTACACATCTATCTTACTATCATTGCACTTTACAGAAAAAGGTAAGGATTATGTTGTCCATCCATCCATTCATCTGTTCGTAATGTTACTTCTTCTACACTATTGAAGATACACACTTCAGACTTTGCCATCTGACTGGAGGCTTGTGATTGGTTCCAAGCAACCATGCAACATATTGAGATGCAGTTTGGTATGAGCACTGTCTCATAGACCTAGATTGGTCTTTTAATGGGTATTGTCTTGTTAACTCCCATTTGGATAGAGTTGTGGTCCTTGGCGCATTTTATCATATATTGTATTACTTGTAACTAGCACAGGTCAAGAACCAATCGATACTTTGTTTCATGGAAATATGCCTGTCATTTAATGGGTTTAGTGTTATCAACTCCATTTTGGACAAAGCTATGCCCCTTTGTAGGAAAGTCTTATCCTCATATGGGAACTTGGAATGTTTCTTGCAGTCAGAAAGGCTCAAGCACCATTCAAGGTATTTGGATTCATTTTAAGAAAACATTGTCTTCTAAACCTGGACATGTCTTTTTTAATTCGTTTTTGTCTTTTTAAGACAGAATTATGGCCATTGTCAAGTAGCATTTTATTTTTACATGTGATATTTCTTGAACAATTAGCAAAGCTCAAGAACTATTCCACATATTCTGATGCAGTTTTATGTGATTATTGTTGCACAGACCTCCATGTGTCAGTTATGGATTTTGTATCTCATACTCCAGTTTGGACAGGGTTATGGCCCTTGTTGATGAACTGCATATTACTGTATGAGATTTTATCTGTATTATAATTCCTTGAAGAAGTTTTATTGCATGTATGCCACATCATTATTTAGAGCAGTCATGACCCCAGAATACCAATCTATTTCAAGCTTTGATTTTCTATATCAAGTTTCTTTGATTAAGACCCTAAAGAGCAAATCATAGTAACATTATCCTTTGTGATGCACCCATTGCTAATATGTGTAGTTTTCTTAGTCTTTGATTTTTTTCCTGATACTGAGCAATGCATTTCTGCATAAATGAGTTGTGTATCCAATAAGTTGGTTAAAGCCATTTGTCCTCTAGCCAAGCATATTGGAAATACTAATTGTTCCTTGTCAAAACAAAATACTTGAAATTGTCAGATGAAAAAGCCATAAAAACCATTCCTTTTCTGTGTATTAAAGTGGTAGTTGGAAAAATACAAGAAAAGGGGAATTAGACTGTAATACTGGTACACTAATTCAGCTTTTCTTAATTTTCAGCTGGTTTGAGTACTCTAAGAAGTCATGGTTTGAAAACAATAGCTATGACAACCAATGGTATTACCTTGGCAAGAAAGTTACCTGAACTGAAAGATGCAGGCTTAAATGTACTAAATATTAGCCTGGACACCCTTATTCCTCCAAAGTTTGAACTGATCGCTCGACGGAAAGGATGGGACAAAGTCATGCAAGGAATTGAGAAAGCATTAGAGCTGGGATATGACCCTGTTAAGGTATTCGTGCTTTTAAAGGGTACATGGGCTGATGTACCAGTTTTATGACAGTGGCGAAATACTAAATAGATAGAAATGATATGTATATTTAATTAATATTGTGTGCTTAATTTTTGTCCGTGATTGTGGGTTGTGAAAATGTAGATTATGCTTACCTCATTTTTGTCTTGCTTTTTAAGAGATTGAATAAAATTTATGTTTAAGAGATAACCTTGTTTATGAGCTTTGAATGTTCTGGAAGTTAACTGGTTTACAATTTTTCATTAGAAATGACTCACATTTAGGGAATTCCTAAACATTCTATTGAGTTGCAGGTCAAGTGACATTTGTAAATAAAGAGATTTGGTCAATAATTATTCATTCCGTCTTATGATCAGTCTGTGGCTTCACTTATAGTTGTGTTCAGATATACACTACTCCCTCAATAACTCGAGCCCTGATAACCTGCGAACCCACTGATAAAGTGGGGTCAGGTGTGGATCCCATTTTTTTAAAACCAGAAAATACAAAAAGAATTGATCCCTATTTGTTGAACTTGAAGGAAATTGCAATCAAAATTGGTGACTGAAACTTTGATATATCACTCATTTTATCTTCAAAAACAGTAGACAGGACCTGGCAATTTTAATCAACATTATGAAATCATCAACTTTTAATAAGAAGCCATATAATTTGTTTTATTTTCTTTCCTAATGATATTCTTAGTAGACTGTAATTAACGATATTGAAGGAAATTTTGATCAATGAAAATGTCCCTTATGCTTAGTGGAAGTAGTACTTTAATAAATAAATACCAATTAAGTAATTTGTTATCAAGTGAAATTTGTCTTTAGTTCTATCTTTTAGTTCCTTTTTAAGTGTAATCATTATAAATGTAATGTGTCTTCTTGTACTTAAACGTAAAATGTGTCAATCTACCATAACAGCTATGTACACGAGCATTTCTCTGAGAAGTGCAAACCGTGTTTTGATATCTGACAAACTGAAGTATTTGTTGTATTGTTGCACTGAATTAAAAGCTGACCTCTTTTGTATTATCACATTAATTACGTCTTTTGAATCAAATAAAGGAGGTGGAATAAAAGTAAAAGTTGAAAGTCACGCAAATCCTACATGCTTACGATCTATCAGCCCCAGTCGTGTGTCAGTTGAACTCATTTCATTTGATCAGTCGAACACTGTTATAAACATTATTGTGTATGTAATATAATTAAACTACCTTAAATTAACCTACTCGATCATAATTGAGACCAAAGATAGCAAGGCAACCAAGCAAAATGAATACTTTGTAAAATAGAGCTTTGTTTCACAGATACAGACCATTGTGGGGAAACAAGTTTCAGTGAATTCTGGAATTGGTATTTAGAGATATCCTCAGGGGTGATAAGAAGTTTCACTATTACTTACAATGAATTCATGGCATCAGTATTTTACTAATTGGACAATACAAAAATTGAGTTTCAACATAGATGATTGTCTCACAAAATAAATGTCGCTAGTTTTTAAAAATCTTGTTTGGTGATGTATCAACAGTTAGTCTGGTTCCCTATTTGTTAGACTCTCTGATTCATACTAAGCTATTACATACCACTCCAGGAACAAGACAAATCTGCAAAACAAGAAGCAGTGATATCATACACAAATGTTTTTGCGTACACATGTTGTTCTTGAAACCAGATGGAATAACGACCTTTCAGATGTTGGTCATTTTGAAAATAAATGTAATTGATACAGAATGATGAACAACTTAATTAGAAAAAGTGCTTTATAGACGATTATTCTCAACATGATTATAAAAGGATTCAGTCATTAAACAGCTCAGTTCCAATGCCCCATCCCCCCACCCCCGCAGTTTTCTTGATGTCTAGCTGACTTTTTGGGAGGTAACTCATGCCCTCGCTTATAGTGCGGTCTATGTTTTTGGACCCTGTTGTGCACAAGTTATCAGAGGAGAAGTGTAATATGAGACGAATTATCTATTTAAATTATTCATTGGAATTACAAGTGCTTATTGACTTTATGGTCTAAAACACTATATTGCATTATTGAGAACTCGTTCAAAGACGTTCTGAATTGTATCTTTGTAGTACATGAGGACATTCAAGATTTTTGGTACATCAGGACATTTAAGATTATTGGAATTCATTTAGAACATTCTATACTTTTGGACTTGTCAAAGGTCATTTAGGATTATTTGGAATTTAAATCACAATACTGTAAGCGTCATTTGAATTTTCACTTCGACTTTGTTGGTTTCACATTCTTTCTGCTACATAGTTTAAGACCATTGAGTCAAAACAGAAATCATTATTATCTCATAACGCATGTCAGTGAATGTCAAGCACCACATCCATTTGTCAAGTGCCACCCATCCATTTGTCAACAATTGTTTCCACTCTAGAGGCCATATAACTGATCCAGTTTTGATCAAACTTGAAATATGGGTTTATAACATGAAGTTCTCAGCTGAGTTTGATAATGAATGTAGTCCACACAAATCAATGAGACCATCTTGAATCTGATTGGCTTGGCTTGTTACCACTGTGAAGGCATTATTTCTCGTCTGATTTTGATCAGTCTTTTAATAAAAGCTTATATCAAGATTTGGGTTTGGTGGTTGATGAAAATGATCAAGAAGAATGTAGGCACATTTGACATTATACTGTATATTTATCGTTTTTATTGCATTTTGACTTTTTTCAATTTTAGGTGAATTGTGTTATTATGAGAGGCACTAATGAAGAGGAGATCTGTGATTTTGTTCAGTTTACAAAGGACAAGGTAAGAAGGTTTCTGCTTACACAAAATTCACATGTTTTTGCTCAGATTTTGTCAAGACATTTTAATCATTATTTGTTCTATGTTTATTATACTTTTTCCAACAAACTTAATCCAACTGAACCCTGTTTATCCAAAGCTGTTTGGATTAACAGCTGAAAGGGGAGATATTTCCAATGTAATTTCCATGCTAAGCTAGTAGGTCATTATTGGAAACTGTTTCCCTGGCATGAGTTAAGATAAATGAGTTCTGATTACATAAAATTGGCCTTATGGGGACATAGATGTGATTTGGATAAACTTATAAATTAAATCGGGATTAATCAGACCAGGAAGTCATAAAACTCTTGAGCTTGTGTTCAAGTTATGAGTTTATTTAAACCAATCACAAATGATGTTACTTTTGAAAGCTTGTTTGACAGATTGGCTGATGGTGGAAACCATATTTTAGACTCAAGCTCAGTCTTATGATCTCCAGGATAGAGCTTGATAAACAAGGTTGTTCTGTACCACAGAACTGTGAAAGCTAAGATTGTTGCATGATGCAGATTTTACATGCCCAACATGAACATATTATATGATTATGTCAATATGCCCTTGTGTCCTTTCATCTGTTCCACATTTTGTTTCTTCACTATAACTCAAACTTTCCACCATGTACAGCTAACAAACATTCTGGACAACTTCCATTTGGGGTAAGGAACAAGCCTTCCAGTTTTGTGGTCAAAGGTCAATGCCATTGTGACTGAAAGGAGAAAATATTTTATACACAATAACGTTTAGTTTTTGATTGAAGGTCAGAGTCATTGTAACTGAAAGAAGAAAGTGGATGCTACCCAAAAACATACATCACAGACCTCAAAGGTCAAGATCGCTGTGACTAAAATACAAATATGGTTTCCAAACAGTAACGTTAAGTTTTACATTACAAACTTGGACCAGACTTTGTGGATGGCTTGAGCTTGTGATAAGGGGGAAAAAAATTGGGGGATCTAAAGATTATAGGTCAAAATCACTCTGACTGAAAGACATAAAAATGTATTCCACACAATAATACAGACCTAGACCAAACTTCATAGTTGGCTTGAACTTTGGGTTAGGAAGAAACCTATTTATTTGGAGATGAACAGATTAAAGGATCGAGGTCACAGAAGAAAACTTTTTGTCCCAAATTTTCCAGTACTCATCATGTACTTTCACCGAAGCTTATGACTGATTTACACATTCCGTAAAAAGAAGCCTATGGATTTTCAGGTTAGATTTGCTTTCTGTAGTTACAGTTGTCAACACATTATGCAGGACTAAGTTCTTTGTGTGCAATGTCTTTAAGCTGGTTGAGGATAACCAGGCTACATGTCTGGAATGTTTGGGGTGCAGTTCAAGCCATACATGTAACATCTGCATACTTTGAGCAGAAAATCTGTAGGTTACAGACTCTTGGTCAGACAGAGCACACAGAATAAAGGGAAGGAGAGGCAGCACAACCGCAAAAAGTAGGATGCTGTTTAGTATTGCTGCTGCCTGCCATCTCAGTGAACCAATTTCTTCTGGTGGAAATATTAAAAGTGGAGAGTTCACTAGTGGAAAACCAAATCAGTTGGACCATTTTAGCTTGGGCATTACACATGTTCCCAGATCTGCCATCACCTCTGTGACTAGAACAGATCTTTTCAGTTGTACTTGTAGGACCAATTCTTACTAATTATAGCACCACATCTGGTCCAACGATGACAATATAGCACCCCATCTGGTCCAAGAATGAAAATAGAAGCAGGTTAATGGAGGTCAATACTGGCTGCAACACAGTCATAGCTGATGCAGGGAGGGACTGGTTATGGTAATCTTTTACTTGTAGCCTGTCACAGAATCATAAACTTGTCACCAGAAGGAGGGAAACAATGGATTCTTTCTGTCAAGACTGGACTCTGCCATCAGATATAGACTGATTATGGTCAACACAAATCTGATAAAGCCTATGCCTATGCCTGAGAGGACCAGTTATGGTGATCAAATATTATGTATTCTGACCTGGCTTCATAAAACTGGCATCGACATGGAAAAGCCCATGTAGTATATTGCAGCAATGGACCCGTGTTTGTCCATTCCCAGTATAGTGCCATGGTGTCCAAATGCTGTTATGTAACCAGGTCAGTCCATAGCTACAATTCATTTCATAGCTATCACAGGTCCTTGTATGCCTGGTGCCTTTATGCACCTCCTGATATTGTTTTGGTAAGTAGGAAGATTGTGGCATTTCCCAATACAGACTATTGTGCATCAGTCTCCTGGAGATGAAGCCCATAGTGAATAAATTTCATCGATGGCAGGAGTTTTCCTGTCTTGAACGATTGTCTGTGTTCTATCTGACATCTCCATTGTGTGAAACTATTCACAGAATTCAAGTGGGGACAAGATACCCAGACTTTTCCTTCCTGCTTTGGAATTTTCTCTGGTGGTGTCATCAATGGCAAATTCACATTCATGTCTGTCACATTCCAGGCAGGCAGAATGTATTGGCAGCCTTGTGCAGATGGAATCATCTAGTCCAGAAACTGAATGTTCACTTTATTTCTCAGTATTCAGTCTAATCTTTGTCTTCTGGGACCAGCCATTCATGAATAAATTTATGACAAGGTGGAATGTGAAGCTACCAACATTCGTTTCTCCTGTACCAGAGCCGAAGTTCACATACACTTCCCTCCAACCCATTGGATCCTATAGGTCTTGCCAAAAGCTAGGAAATAGTGTGCTGTCTTATACTGGAAAAAAATCATGGATAAACAATTTGTTACTCTTAGCAGTGGAACTTCTGAGGAAAACTGCTCTTTCCTCACCTGCTCAAACTACATTGTCTGCAGACATTTCATCTGAATCCAGAACTGTTGAACCTATACCTCTGGATCATATTGAACAAGCCTTCAGGGCAAACATTTCTTGGAACAAAAGAAAACCCACCACTTTGAAACCATATGAAGGCAAGTGGAGAGTTTTATCACTTAAAGCATCAATACACAAATAGCTTTCTCCTGTGACTTTTTGAGCTTATTAAGTTAGCACCTATCATTATTAAAGGTTACTAATCGTCAATATCAGACACATTTTATCATAATGAAACCAAGAAGGGAGGATTTAGTATCATCTACAACTCCCAGTGAATGCTGTGAAGTTGTACCTGAAACAAACTGAGCCAGAGCATAGAGAGAGATCACATTTATTTCTACCATTGAAAGAAGGAAAGGTCAGTGTCTCAATTCAGGCCCTATCATTTTGAATCCATTGGGTTATTGGCTCTGCATATAGAGAACTATCCCACAACCAGATGAATTTATTGTACATTTCAGTTCATGAGGTTAGGGTAGTGGCTACAAGCATAGCATTTAAATGCAGCTTTTCCCTAACATACATTATTACAAACCACGTGATGGAGGGTAGCAGTAACTAACTTTAGCTTTATCTATGATCTCTTTCACCCCTTAGGGTTCAGTTTCATCTGGTAGGATATGTAGTAATATCACAACAGGCTACTTTACCAGGTCATTTGGTCATATCTGGGTATATGGAGTCACCTCTTCAGCCAATATATCCCTCTCAAGACTTGAAGCTGCCTCACATATCTCAGAGTACCATAGGTGGGGGCTTCATCAGGATAAAGGGATTTAACTCCCTCCACTTTACACCTTTTATCTTTAGGTATTATAATCAGGTAAAACTTTTGAAGAAGGAACCAATTTTCAAAGTAAAATATGTTTTTTTGATAATACTTATTTGATCATAATATGGACACCTTCCCAACCTTCTTGCTGTTACATCCTGTGCATGTCTTGTCCAGTAGTAACTGAATTATTGATGAGATTTGTATCTAGTCCATCTATCCAAGATGAAACACTTGTCAGAATCCCACCTTTTTGGGCAGAAAACGTTGAGCTTTTTTGGGTACAGTTTAGTGTGGGAGGACTGGATTTGTGACCTAGTGGTCGTACTCTTGTGGTATTATGGTCAAGTTACTGTCATCAGAGAAACATGTTTTACTTTGATAATTATTTTTTCACAAAATTCCTTTGGTAATGATGTAATTCTTTAAATGTAATGGTTGAGGTCTAACGGACAACTTGCTGAGCAGCCCAGCCCAGACTCATTATTCTCTCATTTTATGGGCCTAAATTTTTGTTCCAAGAGGTCAGCTTTAAAATGCCAGGAGTGAAAACAATGCTTTTTTTCCTGTCATGTAACACTAATATTTCTTTTTTTGTTCAAATAAAACTTGTACAGATACAACCACTGCTGATGTCATTTTATCAGTGGCAGTTGTTTTTTTTCTGTCTCTTTCAACATGAACAATTTCACTGCTTATTAAGAGTGAAAAATTGATTGTCTTTGTAACAAAGCTAATCCTGTATTATCATGCAGAAGGGCTTTTGACTATGAGATTTAGTGGAAGCTTGAGAATGATCAATTTTCAGATCTATTCATGACATGCATTTGCAGTTCATTCTGTTTTCATTTATTATTAATCCCTCTGCATTTTGCATTAGCATTTTCCATTTTCTTCAACATTCATTGATAATTTTTGTGTGATTTTATTCTGCTTTTCATTTCATTGGCTTTTATTTAGCATTCCATTTGCATTTGTTCTGCATTCCATTTCTGGTCAAATTATCCTTTTTAAGGTCTATATTGCTGTGTCCATCTGTCTGTCTGTTGACATTTTTGTTTCTGGAGAATAACTCAGATTGTTCAAGGTGTTTTAACCAAACTTTGTACACATATCAGACTTTTGTAGAGTGCCATTTGATACTTAGAACTTTTGACATTCAATTTTTATTTATTATTTCATTTTAGGGGTCCTGGGTGGTTTAAGGTACTCACCTTTAAAAAATACATCTCACATTAGTCAGTGTGGGTTTAAGTCTCTGCTCAGCCAATGTGAATATGGGAGAAAGCTTGCCAATAGCTTCCCATGGGTCTTTCCAGATTTTTCCTCCACCATATGTGCCAGCTGCCATGGATGGTCTATCATGTGCTGACAGTGGTGTTTAACTCACTAAAATCAACCAAAGAATCAATATTTTGTATATTACCATGGAAACAAAGTGAAGCATAAGTAGTACATAAATTGAGGCTGCTGGACCATATGGTACTAAAATATACATTTTTATGAAAAAACATCTTTCAGGTATTGAAAATAAAACAACACTTATAATGAAGGCATGAACAACCAACCACCTAAGACAAACTTTCCTAAACTGGCTACTCTTTCGTTGAACTGACCACTTCTTTTATCCTATTGGGGCTATTGTATTTATAAGTTAAATGCAAGTGCAGACAACTTAGACCCTGATCTGCCATGGCATAATGCACCAGTATATCAAGATCTGTGTTGTTTGTTCTGTTGGTTACTCCTAGCAAACTGTATAGACCCAGATCTATTGGTGCATTATATGATGGCAGATTTGAGTCTCTACAGTTTGAAGTTGGATCCAACTTATAAGTGAGTATAGATAGTACAAATCAAATCTCATTTCACTAGCCACCTCTTTAAAGCAATCAACAATATTTGGTCCCAACAGTGCCTGGTTTAGAATATTTGTACTATATGTACAAATTTATATGAAAATTTAACTGAAATTGTTCTACATTTGAAAGAAATATTGAAATTTACAGTGTATGATATGTGTTTTGTCCTTATTGAGAGTAATAGTTTATTTGTATATATCATAAATCTACATTGCAGAAAATTGATGTCAGATTCATAGAGTACATGCCATTTGATGGTAACAGGTGGAATTTCAAGAAGATGGTGCCTTACAAGGAGATGCTGGACGCAATCAAGTTACGATGGCCTGATCTTCAAGGACTGATGAATGATACCAATGATACTGCCAAAGTAAGTCAAGGCCCCAATATGATAACATTTGTATAAAATGCTATGGTTAATGTTGAATTCAAAAATGTGTTTTTTCTTGAAAAGAGCAGGTAATATTGTTTTGAATTGTTGAACCCTGCATTAAACAATGGTCAAAAATTTCATATAAATTGAAATATCTTGAGAACAAAACATTTGCATTGAACACTTCTAACAAAAATTAACAAATAGAATTAAAACATTGCGTAGTTTTTGTTTGAATCTTAGAATTATAAGATTTATAGTCATCTACAGTGACTGTATGTGAGGAAATTAGTAAAGTTTCTACTTCTGAAAATTGCACAGATTGATGCAGTAGTTGACTTTTATATACACCCTTGTTATGTTGGACATATTATGTTATGATGTTTTCCATGCATATGCCCAATAACATTTGCTTGTCTGTGCCAAAATTTATACTTGTTGGAGAAGTTTTCATGAAGCTTGATCTATATTTAGCATGACTAGACATTATGTTGTATACCGTAGCCAAATCCTCTGTCTCTGGGTCAAGGTCACTGCAAGGGAAAATGTGATTCTGTCACATGTAACATTGTCAGGAATAATAACATTGTCCATATTATGATCAAATAAGCATTATCAAAAAAACATATTTTACTTTGAAAATTGGTTCCTCCTTCAAAAATTTTACCAGTGATTAAAGTATTTTAATGAAACTGCGTTCAAGTATGTATCATGACTACACAATATATCATGTACCATATCCTCATCCCCTTCCTCAAGGAAGGTCAAAGTCACAGCAAGGGAATGTGTGTAACCATGTCTGGAGTATAAATTTGTACCATGGAAAATACTTCAATAAAACTTTGCCCAAATATATATCATACCTAGCTGGTGTGTCACATACTATAGCCATGCACCGTGCTCTAATGGCAAGTTCACAAGAATAGAAAATATAAAATTATGTGACTTTTATATTTTTGTTGATTATAACTTTTGAGCCATTGAAGATATAAAGAAACTAAAGCCAATTATATGTCATGTATTGATAGTATGTCACATGCCATAATGACACCCCAATTATGATGAAGGTGGCAACAATGGAAAATAAAGCTCTAAATTGTATCATTGTCTGGAATATAACTATAGAACCACTGAAGATATTTTAATGAAGCTGTGACCAGTTATCTCAATGACTATACAGTGCATGATATGTCATAGCCATGCCCCTTGCCTCAGTTTTAAGGCCACAGCATGGGAGAATATACATCAGTGACCTCTGTCCATGTACTGGTCCACACCATATAATATTCAAGTCCCTAGCTGTAAGGTCAGGGTCATTAGTAGAAAAAAGATTACTAGACTGGGATGTTGAGCGCCATTTGTATGATTCATGTATTTACAATTATAATACTTAAAAAACTCAAAAATAATGGATGAGAATGTTCATGATTTTCAGTATTTTATAGCTGACTACACATTTTTAATTGCCTCTTGCAACTCTGTGTGTGTGACTCGTGACATAGCTTTAACAATTTTCCAGTCGTATCATGATGTCTGCAGCACGGCAGTTTATAATGATGTCTAGCACTGGGGCATCATACCACAGACATGTAGCATCATGGCCCACCCAGTCACATTTTCCTGACACCAGGCTGACCCATATTAACACTAACCTCTTAATGCTGATTGCCAAGTGAGGCTGCTATTAGTACCATTTTTATAAGTCTTTGATATGACTCGGCTGGGGTTTGAACCCGCGACCTCCCACATCTGAAGTGAATGCTCTAATCACTTAGGTCACTGAAGCGGTCTCTTGCAAACTGTATATTAATGAAATATTGTTATATCGTAAATATTGTACTGATATTTTTCTACAAAATATTAAAAGATAATTACATTGAAATCCTCTGCAAACAAGACAAATAATAAAACTAATAAGAATTTTCAATGACTAACATGTAGTTGAGGATTTTGTTCATACATGTACAGCGGTCCCTAACTGCAAACTTCCCTCAGTACTACTTGCCCCTTTTAGACAAAAGGATATAACCCATTATTAAGCCCCTTCATTATACTACTTGCCCCTTTTAAACATAAGTATATAACCCACTATTAAGTAGGGCTGTCAACGGGTACCTGGGTAACCGGGTACCTGACCGTAGTGAAAAACCCGGGCATTGAAAATTAATGACGAGTACCCGTTCACAAAAATAATTTGTCGACAACACTATCAAAATATCATATATCATCAGCAGTACGCTGGTCTGAGTTGCAGCTCCAGTCTATATTTAGGAGTAGGACCACCCGTTATGCATCAGCGGCCCACTACTAAATGGCTGCTGCACGCTGGGCTGTGTGAACAGCTTCACAGTTCAAAACAACACTAATATGTAGACTACGCGTGTTAACATATCATTTCAGCGACTGCGTGGTCACGTGGCATCACTGGTACATGCCAGTGACACCACGTGACCACGCAATCGCTGTAGCCCTGTTTGCTATTGCCATTTTAGAAGCGCTGCATGTGTATCTAACAAAACACAGTTATTATAGGGAGTGATATTATTTTCTATTTAAATAAATATTTTACAAAGAGTAATGGGCAATGTTTCTAAAGTGTAGGCGCATGCTGAATGACTGAACGAGAATAGTGCTCATTGCAAATTGTGTGAACTGGTGCTTTCTGCAAAAGGTGGAAACACAAGTACTTTGCGGTACCATCTTGTTGGAACACACCGCATCGATGTCGATAATAATGGCAGCACAAGTAGTACTCCGTGCATTGCTTCATTTATGGTCGGGAAACCAAAATTATCAAAAGCCAGGGCCTTAGAAATTGATCGCAGAATTGCGGCCTTCATTGCACAAGATGGGCAGCCAATAAGTATTGTGGAAGGAGACAGTTTTAAAAGCCTAATTAATTTTCTAGAGCCAGACTACAAAATCAAATCAAGAACAACAACAACTGTGTTGATAAAGAAATGGTATGATGAAGGCGTTCGGAAAATGTTGGTGGAATTGGAAAAGGCTTATTATGTAGCATTTACAATGGATTTGTGGACATCGTTGCAGAACATTGCCTATATGTGCGTGACTGCTCACTGGATAAATCCTGTGTGGGAACTGGAATCAGCCATTTTGCAGACAAGGGAGACTCCGGAACGACACACTGGGCAAAACATCAGTGTTCATCTGAGTGATTGTGCCAATGAGTGGAACATTCCGGTGAATAAAATAGCTGCAGCAGTCCATGACAACGGATCAAATATGAATGCGGCCATGGACTTGCTGGATGACTGTCCAGATCAACTTTGCTTCGCTCATACATTGCAATTGGCAATTAGCGCTGGTTTAAAAGTGAAAGCCATAGCCAGAATGCTTGGTGCTGTCCGGAGAATAGCTGCACATTTTAAATGCAGTACAGTTGCAACTCAGGCTTTGCGTGAAAAACGGAAGGACTACAAAATAATGACACCGCTGCAGTTTCAGAAGTTATCATAGATTGTTCCACACGGTGGAATTCGACTCTGGATATGTTGGAACGCCTCGTGAAATTACAGTGGGCAATCGGTGCAGTTCTGTCTGACCCACAGGTAACAGTCCGCAACAACGCTTCTACTTTTGAAATGACGGACGAAAACTGGTCATTGGCTGAAACTCTCATACCTATACTAAAGCCTTTCAAGCAAGTTACCGTCATGTCATCTGGACAAAAGTACCCGTCCATCTCGTCTGTATATGCGTACTTGTATATAATAATGAAAAACATTCCTGATTCGAAACCAGATGATGATGCTGCAATTAAAGAATGTCAGAAAGCCATCACCAATGAACTTCAAACCTGCTATTATCCTACCGGATACAGCGTGCTCAATGCAGCTAAGGCTGCAGTCATTGAGCCGCGTTATAAACTTATGAAATGTTTTGAGGAAGCACCACGACAGGAGACTACGCTGCTGTCAGACTGGAGTTGATGGCAGTAGTAATCATGGACACTACCTGTGCCGCTAACCACTGTTGCCATAATCACTGACAAAACAGATGAACTGGATCCGAAGAGACCGAGAATGAAAAATGTCGCCGAAAATAACATTTTCGATGATCTAGCTTCTCTCTGTGCCGCAGACGACAACACTGCATCGGTAGACGAATTGGCAACATATCTGTCTGAGACGCCACTTCATGTTAATGATGACATTCTTCAATATTGACGAGATAATATATCATGATATCCCAGGCTGGCTGCCCTTGCGCAAAAATATCTCTGTATTCCTGCAACGTCAGTTCCATCCAAAAGTGCTTTTTCGACAGCAGGACACGTTGCAAACAGGAAACATGCATCGCTGTCACCAGATACAGTTGATATGTTGGGTTTTTTTAAGCAGAAACTGGAAATTGTGCGGGGGACAAGGATCTATGTACTTGTACACTAGGACAGACTGGTGTTATTTAGCTTTGATAAATTCGTTCTTAGTTCATTCATTTTTTAGTTTTTAGTTCATAAAAACATTCAAAAAACATTATTTTATTCTAGTTTGAAATATTAATATTGTAATGTTTTGCTTACTTACTTAAGTGTAAACCTCCTTTAGTATTCAAGTTCTCAACCGGAAGTTGACTTTCACCACCATTCACAGTGAGTAATAAATAACAAAACACGCTGTGGAAGTTGTTGGAAGTTTATTAATAAGTGAAACGACATTGTAATATTAATACATTATTATTGACAAATCAAACAAAATATTATAGCACAATTTATAATAGACAATTTTGAAGTACAACAGGATAACAAATTATCTCCGTCGACAGACTATATGCCATCTCCCATTGGGTGTGGGTAAAGTGCGAATGTGAAAATGCGAAAGTGCGAATTGGTAAAATGCGAAAAAGAGAATTTGAAATAGTGGATAAAGTGTGGTAAACAAAGTGCAAAATGATGTAAATAGTCGGTTCGTTTTTTTACCCTACAACAATCAAGGTTTGTGAAAATTTGACAGTGGGGTAACTAGGGTTGTACATGTCTTTCATGTTCTAATGAGTACCCGGTTAGCCGTTAAACGGTGCAACGGGTACCTGGGTGAAGTTTTCCGTGGTTTTTGACAGCCGTACTATTAAGCCCCTCAGTAAACTGCTTACCTATCTTAAATGTAAGTATATAACCCATTATTAAGCCCCTCAGTATATTCCTTGCCTCTCTTAAACATAAGTATATAACCCACTATTAAGCCCCTCAGTACTGCCTTCCCCTCTTAAATACTGGTATATGGCCATTGCTGATTAAATTTGTTGAATTTTGTTTAGACATGTACAGTGGTCCTGAACTGTAAAGTCCATCAGTAATGCTTGCTGCTCTTAAAAACATGTATATAGCCCATGCTTCCATTCAGTTTATATTTTGTTTGTTCATACATGGTCCCTCACAATTAAGTCTTTCAGTATACTGCTTTCCCCTCTTAAACTGTATATGGCCATTGCTTCCAATAAATTCATGGACTTTGGCTCATACATGCATAGTAGTTCCTCAGTATTAAGCCTTTCAGTATATTGCTGTTGTTGTTGTTGTTGTAGGGTTTAATGCCATTTTTCAGCACAAGATAGGCTATATATGGCAGCCAGTATAAATGGTGGAGGAAGAACATGGGAAAGCCCTGGAAAGAACCACCGACCCACGAGAAGCTACTGGCAAACTTTCTTACATAACCACATTGGCCGAACCTGAGACTCGAACCCATGCAGACAGAGGTGGAATGGCAATGATCCGTAATGGTGAGTGCTTTAGACCACTTGGCCACTCGGGGCCCCCTCAATATATTGCTTTCCCTCTTAATATTGTCAATGCTTCCAATAAATTTTTCTGGAATTTTTGTTCTGTTATTGCTGCTTAATTTATTTCATTTGATTTTAGCTCTTGACTTTCAAGAGTCCATTATAATGTTGTACATTTTGCTCAGAACAATTGGAACATGTAAGTACCTTAGTATAATGTGACCTCATTACAGTGTGTGTTAGTTTATGGCTTGGATAGACAATGTCATAAATAGGAAACATGTATTTGAACATGGTTGTTCATGTTGTCATTTCAGGCCTTTAAAGTTCCTGGCTACATGGGGCAAGTGGGTTTTATTACCTCCATGAGTGAACACTTCTGTGGCACATGTAACAGGTTGCGTCTTACAGCTGATGGGAATCTTAAGGTCAGTTGTTTTAGGAATTATTTGACAAAAACATTTTGTGGGGTTGGATTTGAGGATATTTATCGTGAGTTTTTGTTTCTAAATTGAGTTTTACTATTTGTCACTGGTAAAATGTAATCTGTGTGTGTTCTATCCATTGGATACATCAGGATGGCAAAATCATATCTGACAGACTTTATTGAGTTTTACTACAGTATTGTAAATTTTGATGTCCTACAATTTCATACTACAGTAATACATGTACCATATGTACTTGCTTATAAGTGGAGTCAGACTGCAAAGACCCAGATCTGCCAGCCTATAATATGCCTGTTAATCTGGATCTTTGCAGTTTGTTAGGAGTAATAAGTAAAACAAACAACATAGACCCTGATCTGCAAGCACATTATAAGATGCAGTTCAGGGTCCATGTTTGTTTGCATTTTAACCTGTCTTATAAGCAAGTATTCATGGTATATGTGCTAGTGAAATGTTTGTATGCTTTACCTGTTCATTTATGGTTCTAAGTTCCTTTAGCTTAAGCTTACTTGTTCAGAAGAGCTGTGCCTGATTCAGCAATAAATTTGTTTTTTATGTTCCAGGTATGTGTAAAGGAGCATATTTTGTTAGACTCTAAATTTTACATCAGAGATAGCTTGGCTTCTCAAAAGACAAATATTCTAGATAAAAAAAAACTTCCATACTGTTGAAATTTTACATTTAATATGTTGAGAACTACTGTGACCTGCTTTCTACTCCACACTAAACAGAAATTTATTTCATGTGTGTTGAGCAGACAGTGAGAGTTAAGTGTTAATTTCCAGCATTGTTTACATCACTGTCATAAAAAGAATGCTAAGATTCTGTGTTATGGTTTTGAAAGTATAATAATTTACATGTGTTGTTTTAAAGCTTTGTTGCTGAATGCCTGTATATATGCTTGGACTAATGTCTTTCCCACCTTAACAGATGGCACTTTCATCATAGCACGTTTTGCAAGCTAAAAATCCATGCTAAAGACTTCAATACGAGCATGAATAGGGTCCTTGCTTGTTTAATATTTTATGTTAAAAATGCATACCCTTTGTCATAAAAAATTGTACAATAAATTATTAAGATCACCTTTCATTCCCACTGTTGGCTTGGATTTATAGAATAGACCCAGTGCACCCTCTGGCATGTTGTAAGAGGCAATTAATGGAAACAAGTG
This sequence comes from Megalonaias nervosa, assembly GCA_016617855.1. Classification (NCBI taxonomy): domain Eukaryota; kingdom Metazoa; phylum Mollusca; class Bivalvia; order Unionida; family Unionidae; genus Megalonaias; species Megalonaias nervosa. The sequence continues at coordinate 26,467 of JAECUM010012937.1, forward strand.
TCATGGTAGCTCAGTGGTGAGCATGCCTGACTCACAATCAGAAGGGTGCAGGTTTGAATCCTACCATCAAATCAGCCTGATTCACCTACCATTGTGTATTGTTGAGCAAGGCAATTTTTCTTCAATTGCCTCAGTACTAACTTACCTACTTGTTGTAACTTAAAACAGCAAACCAAGCCATGATATAGGTTCAGTTTTGTACTTTGTATTTTTGTTGATAATTTAAGGTATGTTTGCATGGGAATGCTGAAGTTTCCTTGAGGGATCTGATACGAAATGATGTTGAAGATGCTGAACTGCTCACCATAATAGGTGCTGCAGTCAAAAGAAAGAAGAAGCAGCATGCTGGTATGACATTGTTTTAAACTTCATCAGATGACTACTGCACTGTTTAGGGTAATAGTGGATTTATGTGGGTTGGTGGTTCTTACTGGGGTTTTCCCGGGTTCTTCCTCTGCCAGTTATACTGACCACCTTGTAAAGCCTATGGTATTCAGTACAATGGAGTTAAACCCACAAGAACAACAACTACAACTTAGGTTAATATACCTATATCAGAAGTTTTCTATATATAACATATTTAATAACATGTCATAAATCATGTCATGGTGTCCTGACTGAAACATCCAGATGTTTTTAAAAGTAGCTTCACTTCAATATTCAGTGGTTCCATTAAATAAAATCAGTGATTTTCATCATGTGAAAAACACTACATCCTCGCATATAAGTTTAGTCTAACTGCGAACAACACAGACTCTGATATGTCATTGCATAATATGCAGGCAGATCAGGGTCTGTGCTGTTTGTTCTGCTAATTACTTCTAACAAATTGCATGGACCTGGATCTGCTGGTACCTTATACAGTGGCAGAGCTGGGTTCATGCAGTTTGCAGTAGGACCCAACTTGTTTTTGCATACATCTGGTAGAATTATACACCTGTGCCCATTTCAAATGAACTTTATGAAACTGATTTCAATCAACATAGAAAACATTACTAATTAATTTTCCAAAAACACTTGTGAAAATAATAAAATCAGCTTTTGCACCAGATAGCCAAGTATACAACAAGCATTTCTGTATTGAAGTTAGCACAGACTTCCTGAACATTCAAAATGGGGAATGTTTTTGGTCTTTTTTTTTTTTGTGAAGACTAATGTTTGTCAAGTGATGGAATCAGATAAAGGTATAATGAACATATCTCTGACTGCCCTCTTCTCCAATTTTCTTTATTTGGTGTATATTATAAGTAAGGTGGCTTAAATAGAGGATCTGAAATGGGTAATGATTTAATATTTAATTTTTAAAGCGAGTTGAATAATGTCCAGCTTTTGCAAGCCTTGGCAAACAAAAGCTGGACATTATTCAACGAGTTTCATAAATTTAATATTAAATCATTACCCATTTGAGATTCTTTTTATCACATCATTTTTATTTCAGTGGAAATTATTTAGATAGAAAGAAGAATGAATAATTTTGTTCATTCTGACAGATGGTGCACCCTTCATTTGTTCTGCATAAAATATGGTCCCAACCAAAGTTGAACTAATAAATGTAGATTGTACTTTTTTTTACAAACTATAAATCAAAGAAAAAGCTTCCATCTGAATAAACAGAACATTTTATAAAATGAGAAAATCATTTTTTCAAAACAGAATGATCAATGCGATGTGATGCCATATTGTTTGATACAGTACACTATAGGCCTAGAGTATATGTTTACCAAAAAATGTCACTTTTAGAACTAAACATTACATTGTGCTGTAGTGATTTTCATGTGAAATAGGATTACTGGATGCAGAAATTCCCATATTTACTGTAACGGTTATGTGACCGGATATTTGTAGTATTTGATTTGAAACAATAGACTGTACAGAAGACGTAAAAAAAATTATTTTTGAGTCGGATTTGCATCCCCTATATAGTGCATAAATATGCTGTGGTTGGATAAGGTTCTGTCACATGGGAGACCCATTTATATCCACATTCTTCTGTGAACAGAGGTGGGTTTATTTACTTCTATAAGTTAATATGTAAACCATGCTTGTATGTAGGGTGGATTCTATATCAATGTTACAGATATACTGCCCCCCCCTCCCCCGCCCACCCGCTATCAAATGAGCAATACCCATAGTTTTACTTCTTATGACATAACAAACCCCTGTGGGGGTAACATCCATATTCAGACAGCTGAGATAATTTTTCCTCAATTTCCTTTTGTGAGTTGAGCTGAAAATTGGCCGCCAAAATGTTCATTCAAAACAAAACAGTCCAGAAGGCGGGGTTAAAAAAGTTTTCCCACCATCGCAGTCAATCAGTAAGGAGAATACTGCACAATAACTTCATGGGCTTATCTGGACCAATCAGAATCACTAAAGTGTTATGTTCACATGTTATAATATCAAAAATATTAAACTGCACACACTGTAAGCAAAGTGTACCGACTATGTGATAATTTCATTTCTGACATTCATTTTATGTTCACATGCTGGTTGCCATAAAAATTGCATTGAGAAAATATCAAGGAAGATATGCATAGTTAATCTTGATGTATTTCTCATTGATACTGCCTATCCTTAACGTGTTAAAGCTATGTCACTTTAAATTATATAATGTTTTGTTTTGGTTTTTTCTGGTATAAAACTGCATTAAATAAGGTTCTAATTTGCCAAGACAATGATCCCAAATCACCCATAGTAGACCAACATCAATCTAACTTACAAGTCAACTTGAAATTGTTTTAAGTTCTGTTGCAGAAATAAGACAGCCATTCATAAAAGTGATAACTGTGTCTGTTTCAGATATTATTTTTTGATAGTTTTGGCTGATATGGTTGTTAAAGAGGCCTTTTTGTGGATTTTTTAGTTCTTTTATTCACCGAAAATATTGGTGTTTGTTCTCTTGATTCCTGGAAACGAAAATGTTTGCACAATTTATTTTTATTTTTGTTGTAATATACATAAGCACATAAAAAAAACCCCGTCATCAATGTTCTGTCTCCTTAATCTTGAGAGTAATGACAGTGACTATTCATTAGCTCTTTTGCATGTTTCAGCGGAGAAACCATGTGCTGGCCTGGCCAATATAAAAAGAAAAAAGTTTTTTACTCTTTCAAGATGATTCATTTGTCATATGTCAGCTACATCTAATACCAAACCAGAGTAATATTTGATACACTATACATTGGATACATTGATATTTTTTGTTTAAATAAGCCAAGAAATGTAAAGAAAAATGCAAAGTTAAAAGTTTTAACTCATAACTTAGATTGTTTTTCTCATGATAACTGCATGAAACTAAATTAGGACTCACTCTTCATTGAAACAGCTTGTCACTGCTATAATTAGCTTCAGGATCTATCCATTAGATTGCAAGTCATGACACCTCATGGAAGTATGGCATACTGAATGACCTATTTAACCAAGGTCTAAGGAGCCTGCTACCTATTTTTAGAAATTTAAGAGCTACAGTAGGCAACACCCTTTCTGAAAGCTATCTGCAGGAGATCGGTGAACCTCAGGGCTGCGTATTGTCAGTCAACATCAGAATGAACAGAATAGTGAAATGCCTTGATCCAGAACTGGCTGCTCATTAATTGTCAGATACTTTTTGATCTATAGCATAACACTTGAACATCAATTACAGATGAGCCTAAATAAAAATGGGCAAAATAAAATGGGATTAGATAAAACTATTTGTTTGCACTTCTGCTGATTATGTCAAATTCATGATGACCCAAAACTCTATCTTGAAAATTGTCTGATTACTGTCGTGGAGGAGACCAAATTTTTAGGGCTTCTTTTCAACCATAAACTAGCTTTCCTTCCACATATAAGATACATTGGTGTCAAATGTCAAATATCCCTGGCTTTAATTTGAGTTACGGCAAACACTGCTAGGAGAGCAGATGGAAGGCCTTGCTCCAGTTACACAAGTCATTAGTAAGATCTAAATTTGACTGTGTCTCAATTGTCTAAAAAAAAATCAGCCTGTAAATCATACTTGTGGATGATTCGTCTGATACGCAGTCAGGGTATTAGACATTGCCTTGGTGTATTTAGAACTGATCCAGATGAACCATCACTTTATCTCAGATGAATGAAATTTGTTTTTCAGTATACGACCAAATTATCCTTTAATCCATCAAAGCCCCACTCTGATGTAGAGTTTATACCCAAATGTTTGCAGTATTAAATTTACTTTATTAAAATTTATGCTCATAGCACTGTATAGTGCCAAAAAAATTGGGTACCCTGTTTTTATCTCATTTTACTTTTCCCCAGTCCTTGATTTAGATTTCCATTGCATAGTGATGAGAGCTGCAATGGGTCAGGTCACTGAGGCTAAACAATCAACAAACTCTGTCCAAAAAAATTCAATGTTGGTACAGTGTAAGCCTGTTAATGAGAACACCTGCATAGCCAAATGTTTCAGTGTTGTCCCTCAAGGTGTTAACAGTGAATGCAGTTGTACTGTATCCCAATTGAAAACCAATGGAACTCACCCACACAGTACTCCTCCACTTGGATTCTGGTTCTATGTTTGGAAATTGTTTAAGAAAAACCTGAAGTAGACAGTCTTGAAATCCTGGAACACACTAGCTTCATCTAGTTACAGAAAAGGAATGGCTGAAGTCCTTTAAATGTTGCCAGAGGGGCGATAGCCATTTCTTCTCATCATCCTAGCATTTTCTATATAATGCTGACATTCTAGAATTGAAAATATTGCCACATTTTATAGAATATTCTTCACAGTTTATAAAGTAATATTAGTACATTTTGTAAGTTTTACTAATGAAATAGAAACTGTACATATTTTCAGTTTAAAAGAGTTACATTTGTTCCTCCCTGACCTGCAAAATTTTGTAACTGAAGCTAGAAAACCTTCTCTTTGCTGGAATTTCTGCATAATAATTCAAGGGTAAAGCAGAAGTCCATATATTCAATCATTGTGTGTGTGTGTGTGTATATATATATATATATATATATATATATATATATATATATATATATATATATATATATATATATATATATATATTCACTTGACTATTTAATTTGGTGTGATTCTGTTAAATTGGTCACATGTGGGCAAGTTGAATGCCAAAGAGTGTTCTTGTCAGATTAATAAGGTAAATAGGTCACATGTAGCAAGTTGAATGCCAAAGAGTGTTCTTGTCATATTAATAAGGTAAATAGGTCACATGTAGCAAGTTGAATGCCAAAGAGTGTTCTTGTCAGATTAATAAGGTAAATAGGTCACATGTAGCAAGTTGAATGCCAAAGAGTGTTCTTGTCAGATTAATAAGGTAAATAGGTCACATGTAGCAAGTTAAATGCAAATAAGTCTTCTAGCTAAAATAAAATATATGTAAATAGTTAAAAGTATAGTTTTCTGTTTTCTTAGGATATATTAGGATCATATTCATTGATTTTGGTTTCAATGTTGCAACAGTATGTAAATAGATATTTTGTTTACATTTTTGTGTTCATAAATGTTATTTAACACTATTGCATGAATAAAAATTTGTAAATAAATAAACAATATGGTCCTTTTTCACATAGGTATGGAGAGCCTATCCAAGATGAAGAACAGACCAATGATATTAATTGGTGGGTGATGCTGATTTATTCATTGACAAGTATGTACACTGAAATACATGGACGTAAAATAATTATAATAGCACATACAGGAAAAATACAAGACAAATCCAAAAATTGCTGAGCTCACTAAGATGAATTACAAGGAAATACTCTGGCATGTATATTGTACAGTCTTTAAGTTGGTTCTTTGCTACCATCATTTTTGTCTCACCTACATAAGCATATTGCGATATAGGTAGGCACGTTTCTGCTGTGGCATCAAAAATTTAAAGTTTTCCAATAAAGTCTTTGAAAATCACATATCTAATACATCATATGCTGTATTCAGATGAAACTCTTGGTAGTATCACTTAAAGTCTAAAATTTATACCATGATGTTCTAGGAGTTCTTTCCTGCCCGTATTATGATGGGCAGGGTTGAAGTTTTGCATTCATTAGAGGCTGCATTCAGCTAAAACTTTAGGATAATATTAATTAAAGTTTATACACTGATATGCTTGGAATTTCTGTATTACCTTTCTCAAGTTTATACCCCAGTATGCTTGGAATTTCTGTATTGCCTTTCTCAAGTTTATACACTGATATGCTTGGAATTGGTCTTGCATTTCTCAAGTTTCTACACTGATGTCCTTTGAATTTCTGTCTTGTCTGTCTCAGGTTTATTCACTGATATGCTTGGAATTTCTGTCTTGCCTGTCTCAAGTTTATACACTGATATGCTTGAAATTTCTGTCTTGCCTGTCTCTTCTATAACTTTACCTCATGCAAGCGCCTTTGGATGCCTCTACTCCATTTTCATGGAAGCACCTTTGGACACCTCTACCCGATTCGCATGTAATCACCTTTGGACGCCACTACACCATTCTCATGGAAGCATCTTTTGATGCCTGCTGTAAACATCAACCATTTTGAGCGGGTTTTCATAGTGCCACCTTCGGGGAAAACCCCTATTAGATACTACATTCATTGGTGTGAATGACCATTACGTCAGATCATGAGGTCGCTATTTATGCTTTGGTCGAAATCTGCTGTTTAAAGTAACAGGGTCATATTCTCTATGCTCCAAAATGGCGGTCGTGGATTTCGTTTTCATGATTAGAATCACAACTATGAAAGCTTCAGTAACTAGGTAAAGGCTCTGATATTGATGTAGGCAGCAATTAGTTTTTATAAATTATCAAATTCAGATGATTTAGTGATGTAGATGCAGACAAAGAACTTGTAAGTTTTGAGTATGAGAAATGGCGGGTATAGTTGGTCACACGGCTTCACTGACTTGATGGTGACGAGTTCTCTCAAGCTTTTAAAGCCATAAAAAATTCTTCCATGAAAAATAATTATACAGCTGTAACAATCGGATTTTAATCTTAAACAAATCCATACATAATAGATGCGTACCAAAAATGTATGATTAAAATTGCTGTTAAACGTAACATACACTACACTGCTTAACAGTTAACAGGCAGGCCTATGTGTATGGAATCGAATAGGTAACAGGTGTTCTATTTGTAGTGCACTGCACTGGGTGACTTTGCTACATGTATACTGAAGGGCTAAAAAGCCATACACTCTGTGAGGTAAAGGGCTATGTAAGCAGTATAGTCAGCAATGTTAAAGCATTGTGTGAGTTTATGAAATTCAGATACAGGTGTTTTACTGACAAGATGAAGATGTGGGGAAGACACAGTTCTACAGAATACTTTTTAATGCTTTTGGTCAAAGTCTGTTTGACTCTCTATCTTTTCTCTGTTGTCCATTAGCATTTGATTGTTATTCTCCCTAAATTACTTGGTGGAATGTTGTGAAACTTGGAACACAATTTTGTCTTGATTTCCGGTGTTCTCCCACCTTTACATGAAAAGTCAGTGGGATATCCTTTCATGTTTTCATCTTGTTATGACTCAAGGTCTTAACATATGTAACAGAAAGAAGTGAAACTAACAAAATAGACTTACAATATTGTGAATTAAATTCCTAATAATCCTTTATGTCCTATCACAAGTCCAAAAGTATAGAATGTTCTGAAAGAAGTCCAGTAGTCTTGAATGCCTGTTATAACACAATGATACAGTCCAGAATGTCTTTGCATTCATAATAATCTCAATATACTGTGTATTAGTGTGAAAAATCAATAAATGACCACTTAGTAATTCCAGTGAATAATTGAAATAAATAATTCCTCTCAAAATTATATTTGACAGACTGATCTAAAACAGGAATGAATTATTTATTTATCAAATCCCAATTTATACACATTTTCACATGACCTATAGTGTAATAGAATATGAAGATTTCCAATGGAAAATCCTAATCTAACTGTAAACAAGACTGACCTTGCACTTTTACTATGTAAACAAGTTATTTACAACTTAAGTTGTGGACAAAATTTAGCCATGTAAACATTCTCCTACAACTAACAACCATTGACAAAAGTTAAGATCACAATATAAACTAAATATTCATGACAATGTGTACCTCGTATTTTTATTTTGGCTCTGTAGCTTAAAGCTCGTAAAGATCAAGAGATGAAATTTGGATGTAGGGTTTAACACCATTTTTTAGCACAAGATAGGCTATACATGGCAGCCAGTATAACTGGTGGAGGAAGAACCCTGGAAAACCGCAGGAAGAATCACTGACCCATGAGAAGCTACTGGCAGGCTTTCTCACGTACCCACGTTAGCCGAGCCTGAGACTCAAACCCACGCAGACAGGTTGAAATTTTGTATAATATACACATCATCAGAAGGTGTGTCACATATCACATTGGGGATCTGATCTTTAAAGTCAAGGTGATGGCTGAATATTTAAAGTTTCTTTCCCATCCACTTTATAACTTTAAAAGCTGTTTGAGATTAAGGAATGAAGCTTTAGCATGCTTATACTTCATCATTAGAAAGGGTGTCACATACCACATTAGGGTACCTATCTTTGAAGTCAAAGTCACTGTTTGATGTTTTAATTTTCCATAAAGCTTTTTTTTCCAACTTATAACTTTAAAGTTGTTTGATATTAAAAGATGTATCTTGTTATGCTTATTCATCAACATTAGACACCATGTCACATACCACAGTGAGGTTTCTATCCTCCTTGTAAAGATTATAGCCTAATATTTAAATTTTCCATCACACTTTACTTTCTGCTCTTTAACTTTATAGACCTTTCTAAAGAAGGTATGTAACTTTATATACTAATACATAATAATTAGAAAATATGTCAAGTACCACATTGTGGTTTATATTTTAAAAGTCAAAGTCACAGCTCAGTCTAAGTTTATCATCATATTTTCCCCCTTTATTAGCTTTTAGCTTTTTGAACCTAAGGGGTAGGACTTGATATATGGATATATTGTCACTTCTTGATGTATTCTGAACTGCATGGGGGGTCCTTATCGTTAAGGTTATGGTAATGGGTCAGTTTTTGAAGTTTTCCAGCACACTTTTCTTCGGGCCGTTAACTTTAGAGCAGTTTGAAATTCACTGATGAAACTTATATACCTTCACATTCAGATTCAAAGCTCATGGTTTAATATTTTAAACTTTTCTTCACACTTCTTTTCCACTCATCAACTTTAGAGCTCTGTGAGATTAAGAGATTGAAGTTGGTTTGCTTGTACATCATTATTAGCAGGTGTGCTATTTACCACACTGGACTTCTATCTTATTTTAAGTTTTCCACAACACTTTCATTCTCATTTGAGAACTTCAAAGCCCTTTGATAATAAGGGATACAACTTGGTATACCTGTATGTCCTCATTGGCAGGTGTATTACATAACAGTGTGACTTGGTATACCTGTATGTTCTTATTGGCAGGTGTATTTCATAACAGTGTGACTTAGTATACCTGTATGTCCTCATTAGCAGGTATATTACATAACAGTGTGACTTGGTATACCTGTATGTCCTCATTAGCAGATGTATTACATAACAGTGTGACTTGGTATACCTGTATGTCCTCATTAGCTGGTGTATTACATAACAGTGTGACTTGGTATACCTGTATGTCCTCATTGGCAGGTGTTTTACATAAAAGTGTTACTTGGTATACTTGTATGTCCTCATTGGCAGGTGTATTACATAACAGTGTGACTTGGTATACCTGTATGTTCTTATTGGCAGGTGTATTTCATAACAGTGTGACTTAGTATACCTGTATGTCCTCATTAGCAGGTATATTACATAACAGTGTGACTTGGTATACCTGTATGTCCTCATTAGCAGATGTATTGCATAACAGTGTGACTTGGTATACCTGTATGTCCTCATTAGCTGGTGTATTGCATAACAGTGTGACTTGGTATACCTGTATGTCCTCATTAGCAGATGTATTACATAACAGTGTGACTTGGTATACCTGTATGTCCTCATTAGCTGGTGTATTACATAACAGTGTGACTTGGTATACCTGTATGTCCTCATTGGCAGGTGTATTACATAAGTGTTACTTGGTATACTTGTATGTCCTCATTGGCAGGTGTATTACATAACAGTGTGACTTGGTATACCTGTATGTTCTTATTGGCAGGTGTATTTCATAACAGTGTGACTTAGTATACCTGTATGTCCTCATTGGCAGGTATATTACATAACAGTGTGACTTGGTATACCTGTATGTCCTCATTAGCAGATGTATTACATAACATTGTGACTTGGTATACCTGTATGTCCTCATTAGCTGGTGTATTACATAACAGTGTGACTTGGTATACCTGTATGTCCTCATTAGCAGGTGTATTACATAACAGTGTGACTTGGTATACCTGTATGTCCTCATTGGCAGGTGTATTACATACCACTGTGGGGGCCCCAAGTGGCCGAGTGGTCTAAAGTGCTCACTGCCATCTCACCTCTGTCTGCATGGGTTCAAGTCTTGGTCTCGGCCAATGTGGGTATGTGAGAAAGTTTGCTAGTAGCTTCTTGTGGGTCAGTGGTTCTTTCCGGGCTTTTCCCAGGTTCTTTCTCCACCATTTATACTGGCTGCCATGTATAGCCTATCTTTTGCTGAAAAATGGCATTAAATCTTATAATAACAACGAGAACAACATACCACTGTGACTTGGAATACCTGTTTGTCATCATTAAATTAGACATGATACTCAGAAAGCAGTCATGTCCTTGAAATTAAATTAGACATGATACTCAGAGGACATTCATGTCATTGAAATTAAATTAGATATGGTACTCAGAAAACATTCATGTCCTTAAAATTAAATTAGATATGGTACTCAGAACATTTATGTCCATGAAATTATATTAGACATGATACTCGGAGAACATTAATGTCCTTCAGATTAAATTAGACATGGTAGTCAGAGAGCAATCATGCCCTTCAAATTAAATTAGACATGATGCTCAGAGAACATTCATGTCCTTGAAATTAAATTAGACATGATACCCAGAGAACAATTTTGTCTGTGAAAATAAGTCAGACAAGATATTCAAAGAGCAATCATGTCCTTGAAATTTAGGACCTAAGTTTAAAAACTTCTGAAATGTGTATGATTTTAATCTTGATTTTTTTTCAAAGTAAATATTACACAGAGTATTTATACTTTGAGCTTGAATTGTGATCAGATCAGAAAGTTTAAAAAAAATGAGGCCTGAACAGATAGATGGTCATAGGGACATGCATTTTCCTTTCTTTATTCAAACACTTTCAGTATCTGGTCCTGCAATAAATCTAACCATGATAATGGCTGTCATGATGGCCATCTTTAAAATCTTATTATGGCTGCTTTTCTTGAATGTATTGTCATGTCAGCACTGGGCCTGGACTAAACAATGGCAAAATGTACCTAATTCTGAATGAAAATAGTTGTGCATGGCAAGCATGTTGACTATCTTAAAAATCTTATTAATGTGCCACTTGAGTTAACTGTGGCATTAACACTGGGTTTTCACTAAAACACTTCATGCAGTAGGCAGTTGGTTCTGAATGAAAATGGTGGAGATCTGACTGCCAACATGTCCACCATTTTATTAAGGAGTTTAAACCTACTTGATATAAGGGTCAGTTCAAAGGTCACTATTTGCATTAATTTTTGTTCATTACTAAGCTTATGAACACAGTGATTTACACATATACAAATTAAATTTAACCAGACTTTGTATTTAGTTGCATTCCAGTAAATAAATTGATTGGTATATCTTAACCTGAGAGAAGTACAGCGCTTTTCCATCCATGATATCAGTTTCATGGTCAAAGGCTATGACAAAGAATTTTAAACTGCACAAGGAATGTGTGTGTGACTTATTACCTGGCATTCATAATTTTAGTAAATAAAATGCACTCAGCATTAAAAAAATGCAAGGCAGAAGAAACAGACATATGGTGGATTCCTGAAAATTCTTTTTGACCAGTAGAGCATCAGACTCTTTCAAGGACTCCTTTGTCATACATCTGATACAACTGGCTGCCCATATGAAAGGAACTAGGACCAGTACTACCATCCAGTGCATGTCGTGATAGGTATGCCTTGGATGGTGGCTGGTCACACCATATCCTTTTGTAGTACAATCTAGAATAATGCTTATGTAGTTATTCAGCTGAAGTGATTGTTTGTAAACTATTGACATATAGGGTAAAAACTTAAGCACCTTTAAAAATTTTAATGGAGTATGTCTAAGAATAACATAAAAATTAAGTGGGTCATAATGGTCTATATGCATTTAAAATTTTGAGAAAAATTTAATTTTATGGCCTGTTAGTCAACAGCAAATGGACTTTTTTTCTCCCCAACTGAAAGCTTTCTCCCTGGGAATTGCTATCAGTCACCTTATAGATCAGAAGTTGTGTTGAATGATCAAATTCATGCAGTTTAAGAGATATTATACTTTTACATTGTTACACCATTGTGGCATCAGAAACAGCATTTTTATTCCACTGCCCTTTTATATGGCAGGAATACATAGCATCCAGTACATATAGGTACATGCCACACTCTTTGTGTTTACAGCTTCTACCAAAGCTTTCTGTGGACTGTATTGAAATCTAGCAGACATTATTGACATGCGTTATGTATATTTAATTTAATTGTTTGTTTTTTATTTTTATTTTTTTTTTATTTCATTACATGCTATTGTAATGTAACATTGTGTGCTGGACTTGACCTTGTCCAAAATCAACTTCATTTCTGCTTGACCTGATTGACTTTTTTTAATTTCATTTTATGTAAACAACTAATACATAGCTAAATTATTCTCTCTGTGTATGGGCTTGATATCAGGATTATTATTAATAGAAGAAGTAAATACGGTTATTTGGGTCTAAGTTTTGGAATTTCCTGCGTGTAATCCAGGTTATGGTTTTGATTTTGTAAACATCAGGATCATTCTAGAAGGATATTTTCCATTACATAATGGTTTTTTTTTTAGAAAATGCTAATTGTGACCTGAGATCAAATAGAGAACTATACAATCCTGTAATTGTGAGGACTTGGTCATTTGTGCTTTAACATCTAGCACTTTCAAGTTGCATTATGTTGTGACCAGTTGGGCTGAATTTTATTTTCTTCAAATTATTGAATTCAAGTGATTATTTTCTCTGGAAATACAAAAGTGCTCTGATAAAATTCTTGGATAGAGTGATTCACTGGAATTTGTTGTGTATTCAGACCTGGAATTATATTACTGTGATTCAACTACTGACACATCAACACTCTATAAGTTATCACAAACATGTCATCGCCTCCAGTTTTTGGATTTCTTCAGGACTTTTACCAAGTTTTGTTAAGGACTTTAAACTACTAGGACTTGTGTCTGATCTAATTCTTGGATTATTTTGGGATTTAATTAGCAATAACGTTAGTTCTTTTTTCTTATTTTCACTTTGTATTCTAGGGAAATAAATTATATATTAAATTTTACAAAGCTTCTTGTCTTTCACTTTTCTGTTACTTATTTTAAGAGCATAGACTCATAATACATGACATGAATATGGGCTCATGGTTTTGCACTTATGCTTGGTTTGGTTTTTCCAGACTAATGTCCCTTTTTGGTGTTAAATGTACGGTCTACACGTGTATCCATATATCATCATTCTTGTGTGCACAATTGGTCCCATTTGATGAATGACCATGAATCTATGTAGACATTATTGACATGGGGCATGTGGTTTTGTCCTTATGTTCTGATGCATTTTTCCAGAGTTGCCATAAATCATAGTTAAATGTATCATATTTTAGTAAAGAAAAGAACTGATATTTTCCAACAAATCCTTTAAATTTTCATTAAGAAAAGATAATGAACAAAAATGTAGAAATATTGCTACATTTGTTATGATAAAGAAAACATCATACAGAGTCAAGGCATTTTCTGTTATCTTGTTGTTTATTTTTATTTTATAAACTTTTATTTTAAAGTGTTATACTTGACTCAAGAAGAGAAGTTCACATTTCAGTGGCTTAAAAATATATTATTTACATATATGCAGCAACCAACATATTGTGTGGTAAGCATATGTGTTTGATAAAATATATGAAAAATAAAAATATTTGTTAGCTTTATTTTACTTTGTCATTGAGGCTTCAGAAAGAAGAGGAGGAAATATATTTGTATTGACAGTAATACAGCAGAATTTTTTTGTTGTCCTCATATCACCATGTCATGCTTCCTGCTTCATGATGTTATCATTATCGATGCTTACAGACATATTCATTAAACGACCTTGTCAATGAATGCTCATTACTTAGTTGCTTGCTATAACAGTGTAGCAAAGTACAGTTTGCACATTTTAAAGTGAGTTTGAATGCCATTTCTGTCAAATTCAAACTATATTTCAGTACATGCAAAATGAAAACCTGAGGTCACGAGTCATTACTGTTTCAAAAATTTTGAAAAAATTAAAATACTAAAACCATGTCATTTTCTGTCATAAATTTGTATTAATGGAATGAGGGAACTTGATTCTTGGATTCTTGGATAATATTCTTTGCAGTTCTCATACTCTTTCGGTTTTTAATTGTTTAGATTCATTTTTATTCTGTGTTTGCTTCTTGGATGCAAGTGGATTTTATTTTCGGTTGGTGAATATCAAGGACATATCCACAGTAATTAAATTTTTCAAACTGTTGTCAAAGGGAGAGACTTCTACCACTACCAAGATGGTGAAAGTTTAATACCATATGCTACCTTAAACATCTTGGTGTTTATATATGTATATAAATATGTCTGCATACATGCATGTGCCTTCATTGTTTTTATATAGGTGTTGACTGTTAAACACATTTACATGCATCAGTCATATTTATTATGAACAGTGAACATCAAAATTTTTTATAAACAGCTTTAGATATAGAATAGATTGTTATTGTCATGGGTTTAATGTCATTTTTCAGCACATGATAGGCTATACATGGTGGCCAATATATTTGATGGAGGAGAAAACAGGAAAATCCTGGGAAGAGATTGCAGTCAGTGGAAACCTCTCTCCCCTTACATTTTTAATATGTGCAGAAATTTTAGCTCACATGATGTAAAAAAGACATCCTAACATAAAGTGTATGTAGGGCAATTAATTTTGTAAAGAACTGTAGTGAACTGAGGATGATGCAACACTTGGTGGATTCACAGTGAACTGAGGATGCATCACTTGGTGGATTCACAGTGAACTGCAGATACATCACTTGGTGGATTCACAGTGAACTGGTGAATCAGAGAAATCATTAAAATCTGCTTTTGGTTTCTTATATCCGTGCTAAAAAATTGGATTTTAATATACAGGTAGTTTGGTTGCATATAAAAATTGGCAATTAAACTTAATTACATCATGATTATAATTTGAATTTGGGAAACAGTGATTTTACTGTACATGTAATAGGAACCAAAAATGTTGATATGTTGAGAACAAATGATTTCCATTAATTATGACTCCAAAATTAAAAGGGTAACAAAATTACTATGGTCAAAATGATCAAACTTCATTCAGTAAAACTACACTACCAAACCCATCAAACAAGATTATGAATGAATTAAATAAAAAATTATCTTTAATTTGATTTAGAAAGGATCAAGAGATGAAATAAAAAGATGTCACTGCAGAAGACTATGAAAACTATGAAGAAAAATGGTCATTAAATAATCTTTATATACTTTGTAAAAATTTGAGACAGAAACTTTATCACAGCATCAGACCCATGAACAGTGGCAGCTCAAACTGGCTTTTGTACACAGGCGACCTCTAAATGTAGATTCACCTTTCAGACTTGGTTCTGAATCAAATAATATGTGCCAACTATTATTATTATTATTATTAATTTTGATTTTGTTGCATGTATTATTATTACATTATCAACAGAACTGATATGCTTGTCTGCACTATTGAACACAATTATAAAATACATGTATACGTCGTTCTCTTCCACACTTGTGTTCAACACAGGATTACTTTACCATGCTTTCTTTAATCTCTCTTATGAATTAAATCATTGACTCCTAAAAGAAAATCGCTGATCTTAATATATTTTGTGCACCATATCAGATGCTGATTTCACTACTAATTGTCAGCCTTCTTACAGAAATGAAACTGATGACTGATTCTTTGTTTGGCCAACGTGTATAATTTGGTTTAGTAACATGTGTTCATGCTTAAAACGATATCTGGATTGACCAGTTGCTCAACTTTCTGAGAAAAGATGATGGACTTATGTAAGAAGTCTGTGATGAAAGAAACCTTATTATGGCTAAGGTTAGTAACACATGAGCAAAAACTGTGCCTGCCTTCACAGACAAGTGTTTTAGTATTGAATAATCTCTGGACTTAATGAAAATGTGTATGCCCTGTGTCTGATACTTTTTGTGTGTGTGCAACTAGTACTGCAACTCATGTTCTAATTAATTTTACTCTTGAAGTTATACCCCTTTTTTGGTGATAACTGTATTTATGATGTACACTGTGTTACCATATATTTATGAACAAATGTTAGCAACATCATACAGCAGGGATTTTTCTAGTCCTGTGTTGAAAGTTGGCCCCATTTCCTATGCACAAAACTACATAGACCCATATATTCTGTCACATTAGGTGTCGATAGATCTGGTCTTTGCAGTTGGATCTGACTTGTATTCAAGTATGTAAAATATCCATGAAAAGAAATGTAATGTTTTTATTGTATTTTATTTTAACAACATTTAAAAATGTTCTTTTGAGAGATAGTTTTACTGTAACAACAGAAGATAGTTGTACTTGTTTTCCTTTTTATATTCTTTACATTACATCTTGTTGTTGAACTTATCATTTTTCATTGTCACTTGATATACAAATATATCTACAGAATATAATACTCTGAATTCATTTTTTGGTGGGTATCAGCTTTTGATGTTTTGCAAAAATGTCCATATATACTTAAATATGTGGATATATCAGGAACAGCAATAAGATGTACACCCAAAGACATGCTAGATTGGGTATTGAAATAAAATGTATGCCAAAGACATTGTAGATTGGTAATTCAAATCTATGAAATTGCGACAACCATCAAATCCATGAAAATAATACAGTGGCGCCCATGAATAAAAACAAATTCGGGGGGAGGGGGGGAGAGGTGGAGAGAGAGAAAGAGAGGGCGATTAGCCTTCTAGTACAGTCTTGCAATCAGACTGTATAGATGTTGATAACTTTCTCCATACTGTATATTAATGTATCACAAATTTAGCTTGTCAAATGGTTCACATAGATACTGTTGATAGACATGCTGTTAATATAATGGTTTTTATTTCTCATTCCAGATGGTTATTTGGGTGAAGTCATTAATCGATGTGATTACTTAAGAGTAAGTCTTCCAGAATCAAATGTATTTGTGATTAACTCTGATTCTTTGCTTAATTTGGGCATTCATATTACCTCAGAACAGCTTAGATTCTTTTCGTCTCATGTATTAGATGGTACCCACAGACATTCCAGTAAGGTCTCAATGTATCACTTGTGGAAAGGCCCAGATTGCATGTTGTCTCCCATACGTTTGTTTCATGGTGGAATTTTTTTTTAAGGAAAGAGTTAGAGCAGGATTGTGATGTTAAAGTTAATAATAAAAAGGTGGATTCTGTGAAGAAATCTGGGTCAAGATCAGAATATGAAGGACATAATGAAGATGACTCTAACCTGACCTTGACACATGTTGATGTTACAGGCAAAATGACAATGGTGGATGTTGGATCAAAACCTGAGACTGATAGAACAGCTGTTGCTTCAGCAATCATTACCCTTGGATTTGAAGCTTTTCAGTTGGTCAAGGAAAACAAAATCAAGAAAGGAGATGTGCTTTCAGTTGCTCAGATTGCTGGGATAATGGCTGCTAAACGAACAAGTGAATTGATTCCCCTTTGTCACAATATCACCTTGACAAAAATCGATGTTAACCTTGACCTTGTTGATGAGACTAAAAGCATAAGAATTACCTCCTTTGTGAAATCATCAGGAAAGACAGGGGTTGAGATGGAAGCCATTACAGCAGTAACTATTGCAGCTGTTACAGTGTATGACATGTGCAAGGCCATTACAAGGGAGATGGTTATAAGTGATATCAGACTTATCGAGAAAACTGGAGGTCAAAGAGGAGACTACTTTGCTGAAAAATGAATTGCTGCACAGAATTTCTGATCTGATTTGATGAAACTTGCAATGTGGGCTTATGTAATCAGAATATTGGAAAAATTTTGTAGTGAGTGAGAGGTACACATGTTAATGAGATGATCTTGCATCTGATTGGCTGAGTTTTGCTGCCACATTAAAAGCCATATTTCCGCATTGAACATAAACACAAAGAAGATTTAGTGGCTTTATTGTTGATGGTTCAGTAATAATTAGTTTAACAATTATCAGGTTTTTAAAGATCTAACATTTTACAAAAAAAGCAAGAAGAAATGATAAGATATTTTTTCCTCAGGAATAAAGCACACTCTGCCATATAATTAAATCAAACCCATGTTATTTTTGTCACTAAAGCTTTGCAGTACTTAAAGAAATTGGTGAAATTCTTGTAAAATTTTGGGAGTCACAGCATGACCATTCTATATCTAATTTTGTTTTAGCAAAGAATTTTCTAGCAGTGTTACACTGTAGGTGGTCCTGTTTGAAAATTGTGCCTAACATCCATCACAGTCACCATGGTGCTCAATGAATATTCACTGTAGCCATCATTGCAGTCATCTTGAAGATACTTTTATCACTACTTCTCTTGAATGGATGGTCATATTGACATGAGGTTTTCAACCACAGACTCAGAGAGTACGTACAACATGTGGATGGTCCTTAATCAAAATTGTGTTATTATCATATACAAAATGGCAGCCATCTTGAAAATCTTGACACTGATTTTGCTGAATGGATATTCATTTTGTCATGGGGTTTTTCCCTAAAAGACATGACATTGATATGAAAATGGTATTTGTTATTGCTACTCCATTTGAACAGATGGTCATATCAACATTGGATTTTGCTAAAATACTTTTTTTGGTATGTAGTTGACCTTAAATGAAAATGATGCTAATTGGACACCCCCTATCTTGAAAATCAAATTATCATTAATCTTGAATAGATTGTTGTAGTGTTTTAGGGTTTTCATAGTGTTCATCTTCAAAGTCTAAATATTGCTATACCTCCTAGCAATATCGACAAGGGATTAAACAGTCTTTTCTTGTTATCAAGTTGATTGTACATGAAAATGGCACTGGTATTATTGATCTTACTAGGAAAAGATGGCACCAGTCTGTATAATAAGTGCAATGGCTCAGGTTAGCCTGCTAAACTTGTGACGAGAAAGGGGCAGGTTTCATGTATCCCTTTGAAAGCACATTAATCCAATTTCCTTGGCATAATGTAACCTGCAAGGCATTACTGTGCCATAAAATGTCAAACCAAACCATGCCAATCTGTCACTAGCATGGCTTCTTTGGCAGCCTTCTTGAAGATCCTGTTGCCATTTGAAGAGATGGTGGAATCAACCTATGGTTTTCAATAAAGGAATTGCCATGATCAGTAGTTGGTTCTAAATGAAAATGATTCCAATTCGGCCTCACATGAATTCTTCTTATGATTACTCCTTTGGAGTGGATGGTTGTGTTGACATGGGAATTTTCACTACAAGATTTCTTATGATTGTGCTTTGTTAAAGATGAATATGGTGCTGACCTGATCAAGCATCAGCCAGACTTAAAAAATTGGTTATGTATGGCAGGCATTTTGAAAATCTTTTTATTGCTAATTCTCCTGACACCCAAGCCAAGAAATATGGTCCAACTGAGGTTGTCATAAATTAACTTTTAAATGAAAGTTATAATATTTATTAATATTTTTAAATACAATAAAATGCATACTTTGTTTATCTTTTCTTATGCAGATAATTAGAAAGTTGCAATATTGCATTTTCTGCCTGTCACAAAAATATAAAACAGTAAATCAGCTTTAGAAAAATTTAGTAAATTTTATAAATTTTATGTCTGTTTGATGTTGGAATCTCATAAATGCCCTATACATTCATTATGTATGTTTTTTGAAAATTTTTTCAGTTTTATTTTTGTCACAGAATAGCCAATAACATCAATAACATTTTTCATTTTGGTTGCTTAATAATTTCATCATAACTAATTAAGAACGCAGAAAATGTTTATGGATCACATATTAATACTTAAAAAGTAAAATCATGCCTTCTATAAAATTATTTTGATTGGATTTTGCTCAAAACATATTGTTACATTTTGTTAAGCTGTGACATTTAAGAATATAGCTTCCATGATGCAATTTTCAAATACAAAAGTCTATCTATGGCATTTTTGAATAGTTTTCATTATCAGAAAGTTAAACTTATAAATACATTATGAATTTTCTTCAAATTATTCAAAGAGAAATAAAAGTTGTTGGTGATAGTATAAAAAAAATTATTACCTCAGTAATGTATAACATCCATAACCAGACAGTGAGCAGTGTGTGCTGTGTTCCCATGGAAAATATTTTTTGACATTTGATTTATGGGTCATTTTTCATATTTAAATGCTGAATATGCTTATTTATCATTAACTTCAAAAAGTGTCCATTTCCCTAAACTTTAAAATTCAGTAATTTTGGGGGGAACTTGAAACATTTTCCTGGAATTGGGTGCTGAACAGCTAGTTTTATTGGCATGAGGTTCTCACTAAAACAGTGTAACAATATGTGGCTGGTCCTAAATGAAAATGGTGCCAGTCTGCTTGTATATTTTTTTTTACCCTACTGAACTTACATACACAGTGACTTGTACATATACAAATGAAGGTGGTCATCAGTACACTGACATTGATTTCAAGACCCAAGGTTTTGACTGAGATTTTTATCTGTAAAGGCTTGATAAGAAGATAACATAAACAAGTATGAAAGTATTTTTTATAAAACTTGTCAGATTTATCAGAAAACTGGCTTGAATGATGACAGTTTACTGACTTTTCTTTTCCCCATTATATATTAATTAGTGTTAAACAAACTTGGCAAGTGGGAATATCATGACAGCATCTGAAACAAGTTCAGTGATTTTCTATCCATGATATCAGGTTAAGGTCAAAGGTCATGCCTCTAATTATTGTACTGCACCAATCTTGTCAACTTGTTAACTCTGAGATATGCGAAAACATTTTTGTTACCAGGTTTGTTATGTTGACAAAGACATCTGAGATAGTTTCAATACACAACAGTTTAAAAGAATAATAGGTTAGAAACAGACTTACAGTGGATTCTTACAAGCTCCTATTAGTCATTAGAGTGTCAGTCCCCGCAGGTGACTTTTGTTATTTATTACAGGTTAACAACATTGTTATTACAGAATAGCAACTTTGTTATTACAGTTTGGCAAGTTTACAGTTGAAAAAGATGAAAGTAATACTTTCCCATTCTAATGTAAATACATTTAGTGTTGTCTCCCAATTTTCAGAGGAAAATAAAGTCAGGAATGTTAGAGTGGTCTTTGATTTCTGTTTGTCATTCTGTTCCATTTGTCTAACAGGTCCACTAAGACATTATACAAGGTAACTTGGCTTAATACCCTTCAAATTTCAAGTAAATATGGCTTAAATCATCTGTTGGTGAGATCATTTGCAGTATACTATCTCAGCTAATTCATGCCAAGTTTCAACATAGATTTGGTGTACAGCTTTATGTTAACACAAGCTCAAGTGAATGTGATTATCAGTATTCTACATCATCCTTTGGTAGAGTTATGGCCCCTGATTGACCATGCAGATGTTTTAAAAATAATGAAAAAAAGAATGAAAATTGTGATTTAGATTGCAGTCAGATGACATCTGCCTTCATAACTTTATATACATGTCTTGTGTAAGTTCAAATAAATTTTAAACCTGAATAAAATTTATTAAAATAACTTACCCTGCCAACATCAGGAAGAGTTTGGGGAATAAACTTGTTCAGGGGCTGAAAATAGTTTTGATCTGAGATTCAGGACTAAGCAATTGGACCTGCAGAATGTTTCCAGTCAGTAGTCCATTTTACAAGCACATTTGTGACTGTTCCTGGCATAACATCATACAATATTTCCATAATCCAAAAGTGGCTTAGACTTTGAGTCCGGATAAACTGGTCACTACATAATAGAAAATTACGAAATAGGTAATAAAAGAATAGATTAATACAGTTACTAGACAACTCCCTCTAGTTTGAGGACCTGTCACAATAAGCGCAAGAGTTGTCAATGAGAATCCACTGGGCCTGGACCTTAGTTAGCCCTGGACATTATTTTCAGCCCCAGTTGTTGTAGACTTCTCTACTAAACATCAGAAAAAAATGTCACCACTTCAATAGTACAAAATGAATTTTGTTTACAAATGCAGTATATTAAATTGCAATATTTCTTACTTACAGATATAAATGTGCTTATTATAAAATAGTGATATTTAATGCAAATTTTGTGTATTAATGAATCATTTGATACAAAATACATTTGTAATGTTATTTTTCAATAAAGATAGGCAGTGTGCTTGCATGCTTTCATTTTTTTTATATGCTTGCCCGTGTGTTTATCTAGTTTTATATCTATAGACTGGCATTTAAAAGCATAATGATAACAATTAAGGATTTCATGCCAGATAATTAGTTTGTTGCTAAGTGTAATAATTCAAACTATAGAACATAACTTGAGAATGTAGTGTATATCGTTTATGACATTCATGAATCATACAGGAAAGGGATTAATATATGTGCCATGCACTTGTTTGCCTCTCCAGAATGTATTCACTCTGTGAGAGTCTCTGAAAAATACAGTGATAAATATTGTTCAAAGATGGCGTGTAAAATTGTATAACCTCCAATTAGCCATTTGTAACCTCTTTCATTTCTGCACAATAACTTTAGCCTTACACCTCCAGCCTTGTCCAGGCATTGTAGATGGTTTACACTTGGGGCAAGGTACAAGTCAATAGTCAGATGGTTACAGTCACTGTGACTCGCAGAAGAAAAATGGTTTCCACACAATGTACTAATGACAAGGCTGAGAACTAGTAATAAATGGCTGTGTAGTGAAGAACAGTTTGCTTTACTTGTAGCATATTGAGCACTTACAGATTTTTTGATTGAAGAATATAGTCTTGTAAAACTTAAGTATCAGAGCTGTATGCCTTATATCCATGTATGAAATTTTATATAGTAAGCGGACAAAGCAAGAAGATGATGTGCCTGCTTCTTTGGTCTTTGTAAAGTAGACATGATAATAAATAGTGTTCTACAGTCTCTGTCCTGCCACAAGAGCAGGGTGGGTCTGATGTGATGTTTGTCATAAACAAATGGGTTTTAAATGAGCTATATTCATGACAGAGTTTAGTATGAAAAGTAAAGTATGTTAAGTCACTTTAATACTAACAGGAATATTACAAAGCTGTGCATTCAGTAATTCTTTGTGGGTTTAATACTGAGTAGGAATATTACAATGCTGGGCATTTAGTAATCCTTTGTAGGTGTGATACTGAATAGGAATATTACAATGCTGTGCATTCAGTAATCTTTTGTGGGTTTAATACTGAATAGGAATATTACAATGCTGGGCATTCAGTAATCTGTTGTGGGTTTAATACTGAATAGGAATATTACAATGCCAGGCATTCAGTAATCCTTTGTGGGTTTAATACTGAATAGAAATAATACAGTGTTGAGCATTCAGTAATCTTTTTTAAATTTGTAAACTGAGTTAGATTAATTATTAGAATTTTCCCTTAGAGCATAAATATCTTAGAGTTTGACATTTTTGGCAATATCACACTGCTTCATCAGCAACTAGTGGTCATGTGATACTAGGAGACTGGTGTAGATGGGTGGTAATTTAGACCCTTGGCCTTGTTTAGTGTTGACCTCTGCTGTCGTTTTTCAGTTGCCTCCACATTCCCTTTCAATGTGTTGTACTCGGATGTGATGTCCTTGATCTGATTGGGAATGATGGACTGTCCCATATTGCTATAATGTTCATAAATGAATGAACGAACGAACGATAGAAATGAATGTAAAAAGAGAAAAATAGGATAATTAAGAAATATATGAATGCACAAATAAAAATAACCAAGAGAAAGTAAATGTAGTTGTTAGGTGTAAATTACGGGAATGAAGGAAGTCTTTACTTAAGCTCATCTGTGCTTTCCTTGCATGAGTAGGCTTATATTATATGGTTTTTATAGCAGTCTTTACACATTAAAATTTAAGCAAACTTCACGTCTGCACTGGTTAAAAAATTACCAAACAAAATGCAACTTATTGTTTTTAATAGTTGTTGCTCAAGTTGGAGTGAAATTGGGTTTGGTGTTCCTCAGGTAAGCTACTGGGTCCCTTAATATATGTTTATTGGCAGACAATACCAGTGTGTAGATAATTGCCCAAACAATCCTCAGTAATAAGGTTTTTTTAAATTTCCACTTGGTTCAAAACGTCTCTCATTAATTTCATCCTTAGAAGTCTGAAACAATGATAATATCCAGGAAGACGAATTGGCCTCACCATCATCTGCTCCTAATGTACCATATTCAACTTGACAAAGTATTTTTGCACATATTGGTTTAGTGTCCTAAACAATGGTAGTTGGTCCAAATAAGTCCGATTTATCCTGGTAAAAGCTTGCAAAATTACAAATCAAACGTCATGCAAATTTTTCGGGGGGGGGGGTAAATTAATTTGTAGGAATACCTACCTACCTGTTGCAGTTGCGTAGCTAACCTCAAATAGATGGAAGTTACCCTGATGAGAATTCATCCTCCCATAGGGTGACTTTCTGGAAGATTCCAAAAGTATATCTGTCTCAGTCGTCTCAGCACTGGAGGATGGGAACCCCAATGATCTGAAGTGACTTGCAACTATTCCCATGACTCCGGCAAACGTTCTAGATGCGGAAGCCAGGCAGACTGCTTAACTGGAAGATCTCCTTATCCAAGCAAAAATGGAGGTACTTACTGTAAAGAAAGATTTGGATGTGAAAGTACGCATCCTGACGATCGCTGGAGACCGCCGAGTTGCCGTGCCTTATGGCATTCCTAATTGAGACTGTGATTTCCATCTTTAAAGGCTTTCTCCTGCAAAAAGTTGAGGGTGTTAAAGTCGATAATTATACAGTACTTCATACACTTTTTGGAACGGTGAAAATCCGGCAGAAGATGACAGAACGCCCCTATGCTGCCTAGAAAACTCACGACCCATACAAAACTTTTTAGAAAGCTCCTCAACCATGGCTGAATGGGGCAGCAAACTGGAGAGAATTGTTGTGGCATCGTAGCCAGACGTCTTGGGGAACAAATCCGGGGGCAGGAAGTGGTAAACTTCACTAACTGCCTTGTTGAATAAACAGATGTCTTCCTCCTCCATCTCCTGGAATGACGGTTGGGAGGAAGAAGGGATCGGATGGGAGGGGGTGCCAATTCAGCCTGTTTTGGGTCAATTTTATGGGAGTCCACAAGGACTGACAAAACGTCGGCATCCTGATTTTGTGCCTGTAAGGCAGGACTCTTTGGGATCTGTGGCACTCTGTCTGGTAAAAGATCTGAGATTAGGCAAAAGGGGAACCTGGTCGTATAATTCCTGATGCGGAGCAAGGGGACTGTCCCTGGTGGCCAATTATGAAGGTGGGCAACTGGTACTGAAAGAACGGTTCCCGGTGGATGTTGCCCAGTGATCTTTCACTTGCCATTGTCTGGATCATTGGAAGATCCTTCCTCAGATCGTAAAGACTTGGATCGTAGATTTTCCCTCTCACTCTGCTCCAGCGTCGGATTGTTTTTGCAGTATTTTGTAGATTCGTTTTTGTCAATAATTGTTAATTTAAAGGGTTGAAGCTGAATTCGCTGATATAATTACTTCCATCATTAATAGCAATCTAAATTAAAAATAATTCAGAAAAGAAATCATCAGTTAACAGTAAAACTTTAACGAACATAGTGATAATTAAGTTGATACTTCCTTTAATCTCGATCGATCAAAAGAAGAAAAACATTTTCCTGACCAACAATGTCTTATTAGCCATTGAGAAAACGACAGAGGAGTTTGTCTAAATTTTTCTTCTCTTTGACTAAATGGGAATAGCATTTTACAATTAAAGATTCCTATCAAAGAAAGATATATTTGTAGGAGGATGGCAAGTACATTTAGAAGGCCACACAATGGCTTGACAAATTTGTACATTCGTTTTATTACGTGATTAATATAAGTTATTATGCTCTATATGAAGATGAATATTCTGGTACAATTTTTTGTCACTTTACAAAAAATGCAGTTACCATCAGTTTACTGAAACTATACAAGCGACAGCATAAAATAACATTTTTTTAAAAAATTGATTAAGAACCATTCGGAAAAAAAGTTGCATATTAAACAATTTTTCTTCAGTTGTATACACCTTTGTGTATATCTCTTATCTGTAGCTTGGAATAATTCAGTGCTACACACAAAAAGATCATCAAATGCAGGAATAGGTTGGCGACGAGCCCTATGTATCTTCTGGTTGGGTTTTCCTACCGTTTGACAAGTATGACAACATCTACAGTATTTACAAACTGCACATTTACTTTTCGGTCAATAAAAATGATTCAAGATCTTGTGATAAGTCTTATTGACCCCTGAATGACCAGCTAAAGGAGTTTCATGGGCTTGACTAAGACTATCCTGTCTATACGACTTGGGAACAACAATCTGATAGCTCACTGACCACTCGTCAGAAGCAGATCATCCGTTGGTTTTTATTTTTTCATAATGACCCATTTTAGCAATAAATAACAAACAGGTACTAATATGGCGTAAGTTTCGCTGATAGCCCTCTGAAACAAACAGAAAATCTCAGGACCTTGTTCATGTTTGACAATGAGTAATTGTCGTTTATCACCCTGATAGAACAAAGAGAATGAGTATTAAAAAGAGGATCAATGTGATCAGTACCTTTCGATTGATCTATACCAGGAGCGAAGGTGACCTCATCAAAAGCCTGACCAAAAAAATGTCAGCTAAAGGGGTAATTTCTTGATCAACTCCTTCTCAAAAGCTTGCTTCGCCATAGTTTTAGTAACTGCACAAGCTGGGTATAAATCAGAGATTTCTTTTTCATTTGGATCGACTTTCTGATCCAAACAAGGCTTGTCAGTTACAAGTGGATTAAGCACAACCTTATATACAGCTAGGCCATTGCCTAGTAGTAAAGGAATACCCTCGATGGGTTCTGAGACTAAATCTGACAAGTTTACACAGTGGAGAGGAACATTAACAAAACCGCACTCCACTCCCTGATTAAGAACACTTTCATTAGAAGAAGAAGAAGGCTTATCAGAAAAAGGCTAAGTACCTGATAATAAAAGACTGAGAAGCTCCTGTGTCCCTTAAAATGTTAATAGAAATAGGATTAGCAGAATAGTTAATAAGTGATACAGAATTTTTCGGCATGAGTTCATAATTCTCCATTTTAAAAAAATCAGACTGGGGGTGTTTGATTCAATAAATTTATTTCAATACATGACCGTAGCCTTGACCTCATAGAAATAAGATCATTTGGAATAGCTGTGCCTTGATTCAATTGCTTATTTTGCAATCTATAACAATCAGAAATAAGGTGCCCTTTCTTTTCGCAATAGGTACATGTAAGAAGAGACAAGGATTTCTGATCAGTATTATCAGAAACTTGATTCCTAAAAGTTGTGTTAGTTTGAGATTTGGAAGGTTCACGTTAGACTGAAATGGCGTTTTTACCAATAAGCTGCAGAGTGGAAGACTTACTGACAAAATAAACTTTGTGAGTCAATGAATAATCTTCAGCTGTACTAGCAGCATTTTCTAAAGTTCGACCTTTTCCTCATCAAGATAGCTCTTAAAGTCACCGTGGACGTAATTCTTGAACTCTTGAATTAATATGAGTTGTCTGGGATTATCATAGTCTTGACCAACCTTTTTGGCTGAGCACCACCTGTCAAATAATTGTTCTTTTTTTCTTGCAAAGTTGACATAGGTCAGTAGTGTAGGGGGATACTCTACGGACAATGGGAATTAGCATTATGGGACCCTGTTTTGTACCCTACGGACAAGATTTCTACGGACAAAATATCACCCTGGGACACTCTACGGACAATGGGAATTTTGTATAGCGACTAGCACACCCTGGGACTGTCTACGGACAATGGGAATTTTGTATAGGGACAAGAGGAATGGCACAGGTAGGGTGACGTCACGGTACTGGACACTTGCAACAATGTAGCAAGTACCGTGACGTCATGCCACCTGTTTCATTTCTATACAAACTGTGTAGAGACTGAGACAGACATATACTAATACAAGCCCGAGATTTGTATATAAAGTATTATCTAGACCTGAAATTATGTTGACGGTGTCCATAAATTTGCATAATTATAATGATGCTATAAATAGTTATAATCAAGGAAAAGACTAACACCAAAAAGGATGTGACTAAAAGTAACGCTAAAATTACGAAATTGTTCCAGAATTTAATGGAGACTAAACATGTCCCTGAACATTAGGTTACATTGGTTTAGATTAAAAGTAGTACTAAAATTACGACATTGTCCCGGACTACAGTGGAGACTGAGAAAATCTGGAACATTAATATTCAAATGACTGTGACTAAAAGTAACGCTAAAATTACGAAATTGTCCCAGAATTTAACGGAGACTGAACATATCCCAGAAGATTAAATTATATTTGTTTAGTCTAAAAGTAGTACTAAGATTACCAAAATGTCCAAAAAATTTAGCGGACTTGAATGGAAACTGATAACTAACCAGATGTTTTGGTTGTCAGAAATGGCAAAGACAAAGTGTAGCACTAAATTCTGAAATTGCACCGGACTTTAGCGGAGACTGAAAATAATCCATAGATAAATTTAAAAAATGTTACCAAGACTTAAAGTAGTACTGAAATTATTTAAACTCATACCGACCTTCGCGGAAACTGAAAAATTGTAAATAAAAAATTAAAATAAGCGATACTATAGCGTCGATGGGAATTAGCATTACGGGACTCTACTTTTTCTACTATAGTATCAAGATTTATAGCGTCAGTGGGAATTAGCATTACGGGACCCTACTTTGTACTATAGCGTCAAGATTTATAGCGTCAAATGGCACACCCTGAGACACTATAGCGTCGATGGGAATTTTGTATGGGAACAATAGGAATGGAACAGGTAGGGTGACGTCACGGTACTGGACGCTTGCAACAGAGAATAATGTTTTTGTGAGTTAAACATAAATTATACAACAACTAAAAATTTTTTTAGGCGAGAAAGAATAAATATTTTTGAGGCAATGGATTGACCCATTACACATAAATTATACAACAACTAAAAAATTTTTAGGCAAGAGAGAGTAGACATCTTTTCGAGACATATGAGTGGCCCTGAATGGGGTCGTTTAGTTTTCTTCTACTTTCCTCCCTTCTTCTTCTCCACCAGCACCTCATCTTCTACAGTACATTTTTTTCTTTTCCTCATCCTTTCTTCTATTTATAGCTATAACCTGTGGAAAACCCAAGTCTATATTTATAGTCTCAAAATTTTCAGCTTCAATGACGTCACTTTACTCAACACTAGGGGAGTAATGGCAACAGCCGAATACGAACGCGAATCACATTTTTCATTTAGACCTAGTATCTATTTATAGCTACAACCTGTGGAAAACCCAAGTCTATATTTATAGCCTCAAAATTTCTAGCTTAATTGACGTCACTGAACTGGCTGACCTGAATAGGCGATACTGTGTAAATTCCCATTGGAAAAACCCAAGTCTATATTTATAGCCTCAAAATGTCTAGCTTCATTGACGTCACTGAACTGGCTGACCTGAATACGCGATGCTGTAGGTAGGTAGGTAGGTAGGTGAATTGAATTTAATATGGATAAAGGGAGTTTTATAGGGACAAAGACCAATACACACAAAAGAAAGGGAGAAAGAACAAACCAATATCTACTATCCACATCAACTAACGAGAATGCATAAAACATACACCTATATACTATCCACACCAACGGACGCGAATGCATAAAACACACCATACCTACTATCCACACCAACGGACGAGAATGCATAAAACACACCATTCCTACTATCCACACCAACGTACGAGAATGCATAAAACATACATCTATATACTATCTACACCAACGGACGAGAATGCATAAAACACACACGTATTTACTATCCACATCAACGGACGCGAATGCATAAAACATGCACCTATATACTATCCACACCAACGGACGAGAATGCATAAAACACACCTATTTACTATCCACATCAACGGACGCGAATGCATGAAACATACACCTATATACTATCCACACCAACGGACGAGAACGCATAAAACATACACCTATATACTATCCACACCAACGGATGAGAATGCATAAAACACACACCTATTTACTATCCACACCAACGGACGCGAATGCATAAATCATACACCTATATACTATCCACACCAACGGACGCGAATGCATAAAAGACACAATACATACTATCCACACCAACGGACGCGAATGCATAAAACATGCACACTATAGTATCCACACCAACGGACGTGAATGCATAAAACACACCATACCTACTATCCACACCAACGTACCAGAATACATAAAACATACACCTATATACTATCCACACCAACGGACGAGAATGCATAAAACACACACCTGTTTACTATCCACACCAACGGACGAGAACGCATAAAACATACACCTATATACTATCCACACCAACGGACGAGAATGCATAAAACACACCACATATACTATCCACACCAACGAACGCGAACGCATAAAACAAACACACATTATCTACTATCCACACAAACGAATGAGAAGAAGAGTTAGAGGGTTACCAAAATCTTTTACACAACGTAAACTTAGTTCAAGAGAACACTTCTGAACGGTGTGTGATGTGCAAGTTAGTGACTAAACAATTTAGATTTGCCACTGGAGTACGAT
>JAECUM010012938.1:0-45124 GCA_016617855.1 Megalonaias nervosa
CACTAAGTTCCTCATGAACGATAGACGAAGTGAGCTGATGAACGAAGCAGATGGATGATCTTGTCTAGCAAAGATAGAGCTAGAATTTTTGGCGTCAGGTGAAGATGCCAACGAAAGAAAATGCGTGCTGCTTAAAAATCAAATTTGTTGATGGAATCCGCAGCTTTGATGACAGAAATGAGAAATTTTAATTATAAGGATAACATTATCATGGTTTGGTATTTATCGAAGTGCATCGGAAATTTACATTTAAATAAGTACCTAACAACGATAATTTAATCGTAAAGAAAAAATTATGGCTTCTTGGAAGGCACTGTCAATACTCATTTATAAGACGAGTCCAACTGCAAACTGCACAGACCCAGATCTCCCGTCGCATACTGCGCCTGCAGATCTGGGTATGTCTCGTTTGTTAGGAGTAATCAGTTGAACAAACAGCATTTTATGCTATGGCAGATCAATATCTTTGTTCTCTGCAGTTTGACTCTACATATAAGCAGGTATATACGGTACATCCATTTCATAAGTGACTGCTATGCATTGCAAACATTTGCAGAACATTTTCATCCAGAAAGTTCTGTCAGTTGTCAATCTTCTTACTTAAGGCAGTCAAAGAAATGTGCCTAAAAAGGAAGGAGACGAATCCTTCTTTCTCTCTCTCGTTCTTCACCTTCTAAATCTCAGCTAACTTGGTGCATGGTCATTTGGATTTACAAGACAAACTGAAACAATCTAACCCTAGATGTGTGTGTTCAGTATATTTATTTATTTCTTCAAGTGAGTTTGACACATTGAAATTGTAGTTTATCTTACTGTTTTAAATCAAACATTTCAGAATATTTTAAAATCCTCATTTTGCTTTCTCGTTGAATTATAAGAGTCCTTGCATCAGTGGTTGTTTACATGTGCCGACCTGGCTTGTTTGTAACGTCCCAGTCATACAAAATCTTGCAATGTATAAAAATGTGTGCAGTCTTTGTTGCTAACAATACACGGATAAAATTGAACCTCGAGCAATGACAACTGAACCGTAATTAACCTAACTGATGTTCAACAGTATGTCTTCCAGCTGCCGAATACAAACGCCATAACAACAATAACAACCTGTGGCAAATTTCCGTACAAAACTATTAGGCCAAGGCCTAGGGCGGCAAATTTGACGGTGCGGCGAAATTCCGGCAACATTTAGGGGGAAAAAACCCTCGGAAGTGAATAAAACTATGTAGTGAACACTGTACTAATAAACAGTTGTCGAAACTAAGATTAGTGACCATTCTCTTCTTGCCGGCCCACCATTTTTGCTATTGTGCGCGGGTAGTACCTCCGAATGGGCATAGGGGTGGCAAAAACCTAATTACGTTGCTGACACTACTACTACTACTGCTATTAATGCTACTACTACTACTACTACTACTACTACTACTACTACTAATGACTTTATTTCACAAGGGTCACACGTTTAGCATACAACAAATATTATCACCCCTATAGCCCTCTAATCTAAAATGATTGGATGATGTCCCATAATAAGAAACATACAAACTTATCACCTTTACCTATCTATAGTAGATATGTGACAAGATATATAACCATTGATAGCTAGACATGACATACTAATACAGAAAGATATAGATATACATAAGAATACTAATACTTACTGTTTCATATGGAGACTCCTCTTCTTCCCTTAAATATAAACAGAAATAGGATATTAAGCAGTCAAAAAGTTTATTCAATTTGAGAAATTTCATCAACAAAAAAAAAATCGAGTTTTAGCTACCATTTGAAAAGAGGATATATATTTTGTGAATCGTGTAAGAAAGCATTCGCAATATTGTATTGGATACATTACATAATTATCATCAGATAAAGATATTTTATAATTTTCAGGATCTAAAGTATGAAGTAGATTTGAAGTCATAATTAAAGCATAAGACAACTGTACCAGTCATTACTGCAGCGAACGGTGATTTGCTGCGAAGAAGGGATGTGTGACTCAGTTACAATATCACAACGCTGGTAGACGACTGATAGTCATTCCAACAGCTTTACCAGTAATATAATCTGTTTTGAAATGCACACGTAACTAACTATCTGAACGTAACATGAATATTTTAACACGCATTCCCGCAGATCTGGATGAGTACGATAAGTCAAACACTATTCTTTTCATCTAATCATACTTAATCAAAACCAGAAATTAAAGTGAAATCAGGGTGAGCCATTTTAAACAAGGACAGTCGGATTTCCCCTCTTGAAAATAATTGTTTTCATATTAAATTAATTTTATAATCATTGGTTTTAGTTTGGAATGTTTCTTAATACTTTGCTTAGGTACGAGTGCCTACTCAAAGCAAAGCTTAAGGAAGAATACTTCCACATTTGTTTCTCGCTTGCCACAAACATATCTGGGATAGTTTTACGTGTGTCACTTGATAGAAAAATAATTGCACCTGAGAGAGGATTTTTCTCCAAAAATCTCCCACCTAACACTTGTGTTTTTTGCATCAAGATTGGAATGATGGTACCGGTCAGCCACCTTGTCTTGAACACATAAAGAACCCCTGCTGAGATAATATTCGAATTGTCACCAAAGTGCGAATTGGAATTGTCACCGAAGTGCTAATATCAAACAGCTTATCTTTTTGACAAGTTCTCTTTCGACAAATAATTATAATGTTTATAAAGAAGCAGTCTTCAATGTTAACGAGGTCAATGAATCGAGGGTATTCCCCACAGGCCATCGGCGCATATCAATTAGATCACTTTAGATGTGTATGTAGACATTAAATAAACCGTGTAAATCGCTGAATGGATATCGAATAGGATCACACAGCGCAGATTATTCCGAGATAGCTAACTTTGTTTACTTTATGATCTTCAGCTATGAAGAAGGACAGGGAACTTTGTAATAACGTGAGAGAGAGAGAGAGAGAGAGAGAGAGAGAGAGAGAGAGAGAGAGAGAGAGAGAGAGAGAGAGAGAGAGAACTAAGATAATAAGTAAAGATAATACGTAAACGTACTAGTTCAGTTCTCAGTTACATCATGTTTCTCTCGAATACCATCTATTTTCTTTTTAATTTATCAAACTCGTTTTCTTTTCCTGTAACAATTTTCGTGTTATAGGTGACGTATAAATCTTGTTTCGTTCGACGTTCGCGAATTTTTAATTTTTTGTTTAAACTGTTGCTGTTGTTGTTGCTGCTGATGATGATGATGAATTTAATAACAATTTCCACAAAAAGTAAATTTCTCAAGCTGCTATGAACTTTTGCATACAAGTACTTTTTGAAGAAAATCTTTATGTGTGTGTGTGTGTGTGTGTGTGTGTGTGAGAGAGAGAGAGAGAGAGAGAGAGAGAGAGAGAGAGAGAGAGCATGTTAAGATATCCCTCTATAAAATTTGGGGATAAACTATATGAATGGCCGGTATCCATCCATCCACCGTCACTGCTTCCCCGAAGTCGTTACTTAGGTGATTGATTACAGCAGCCAGGCAAGAAGGGTTTAACATTTCAAATGTCCTTAGTTGCTTGATTGCTGCTTAGTGAGCGCTCTCTCTCTCTCTCTCACACACACACACACAGATAAACACACAGACACACACGCGGAGACACACACACAGACAAAGCGATAATCATATCAAAGAGAATATTGTCTTGACCTTAAACACAGACATGTATACCTGTCACATAACATTATTTATAATGAAGACTGCTAAAATCGGCTTTAGGAACACTTATTCGACGTCAGTACTATAGTTTTAGACTATGCCAATATCATCGCCCAGTGCACAAACTACGTACTTCTTGATTGAAGGTAAAACAAACTTTCTGAAGTCAGAAAGGCATGTTTCTCAGCATTTTTTTTCGAGATACTGAATACTGGTAAAAGCTATCTTAATCAAAAGTCCCGAACGGGATAGGTACAATATCAACTTGGTCTGCCGTAAAAAAAAAATAATGTCGGTACACAGACATAATTTGCGTAGAAGTTAAAAGAACAGATAAAGTCTTCCAAAGTTAACAAAGAAAAACACCTCTCTGATGCTGCAGCAAGGGACCTGATCTCGACGCATAAAGTACGATTTCCAGTGTACCTTCCTCCTTTCTCAGCACACACACACACACACACACACACACACACACACACACACACACACACTCTCTCTCTCTCTCTCTCTCTCTCTCTCTCTCACACACACACACACAAAGACACACACACACACACACTACACTTAGACTGGTGCCTTGCTCAGTTAAGAATTTGTTTTTAAGTCATATAAACGCTGTTCACAAAGGCTGTTGATACTATCCTATATGGAGCTATTTTAAAACGGAAGCTGTCTTGTACCAAACAATAATGTTCACAGACATCTCTCTTCACCCCATTTAATTTCTCCGCATGTCGTGTTGCATCGGGACATCTTCAAATATTTTTGTTGTGGTTGTTCTGGGTGGGGAGGGGGTTATAGTTTTTATCAACTACCATAAACCTTCATTCAATACGTTGTAGGACTCACGGTACTAATTCAGTTCCTATAGTAAACCTATGCAAACACCGTGATCTTAAAAATTCAATAACTTTAAATTTCTGAGAGCTCATGATCAAACCTATATTTATCAGTATAGATGAAACCTGAATGTCAACTTCTGTGTGGAGAAAGGATATGAGCCGCGGCATTTTCTAGGCCTAAATGTGTTTGAAACATGTGTTTTCAATTCCGCACCAAAGAGTCAGGTGCTAATTTCAGAAATGAGTGTTCCAAACTCAATACTGTTAAAGGACTGAAATTCCATCAAATAAAACAAGGTCTCTATTTTTTTCAGTTACAACTAGGATAAGCACTCAAAAGATTATTTTCCCTGTAAAAATAACTTACGTTATTAACCAATCCTGGCCAGCCAAACCCATATATACACTATTTTATGTTCATCCATTTCCAGACTGGTTCCAATTTTTCCATACATTTAGTACCGTGTGTCCTGTAAAAAAGAAAGTAGAAAACTGAGGAAGAGAGAAGGAATAAGAAATAAAGATAGAAACAAGTTAGACATAAACTTCAATGTAGATAAGTGGGACGGCCATATATTTGCTCAGAAATAGGATGTTCTGTTTTAATGCGGAAAGATTCTTTTTTTAAAGTAATGTTAAAAACGCGTCAAGTCACTGATTATATATTCTCTGAGTGAGTATGTCAAATGAAGTAGCTAAATAATTTGGTGGTGTGGGTGGGAATTATGGATTGTGAGATAGCTTAAAGGCGATGTCAAATAATTCTTAAGGTTTGGTACTCTACAGATATGAACACTGCCTCGCTATCCCACGTCACCAACATGTAGATCACCGTCTGTACTTGCTTATAAGCCATGTCCGACTGCAAACTGCAGAGACCAAAATCTTCTGTCGCACAATGCGCCGGTAGATCTGGGTCTGTGCAGTTTGTTAGGAGTAATTGTTAGAACAAACTCATTAGACCCTATTCCGCAGGTGCATTATGCTATGGCAGATCTGGATATTTGTTCTTTGAGTTTGACTCGTCGTATAAGCGAGTAAAGACAGTACCTTAGGCTTCTTGTCAGACGCTTTATGTGCTAGCCAGTCACAATAAGTTTTCGAAATGTTTCAAGAAAATCAGCTGAGATATAAAGCTTCAGTTTCAGTGCTTTTTGTACGATATGTATATGTTTTTGGCGAAACATCGCTTGAAGCAAAACGAGGGGCAAAAACTTCGTTCAAATTTGGCGCCGCCATGTTGAAAAACACGTTGGATTCAACATAAGGCACTGCCTTTAGTTTTATATCAGGGGTGTTTAGGAAAAGGTCGTAGTACACTAAAGACACTAAAGAAACAGTAGAATTCCTGATGATCAAATCAGTTAATTCTCAAGCAGCTAATGGGAACAACGTCACCTAACCGTCAGATTTTGCACTTTAAAAAAAAAACAAAAAAAAACTTCATTCTAATCTAGATTAAATGTTTGGACGAATAAAGTCACATCAAAAAGAAAAAGAATGCAAACAGATTCACCACCGCTGCCAGAGCAAGAAATGGTCAGAATTCGGTACGAAATATTAATTTGTAGTACATTGAAAGCTTCTTACATTGGTAGTGCAGTTTATTAAAATATAGCCTGTTTCCGATATAGAATCCGTACAATATTGCAAATTAAGCTACACAATTTAAATTTAAATTTAGTTTTTACTCAAAGATGAAACGGTAATGCCGAAAGTTTTATAATATATCGAAGGTTGCCTGAATATTTGGTGATGTTAACACATTCACATTCAAATGGACAATGTTATATTTACTTTTTCGGATTTTAAAATACTGACTAGCTTACACATAATCAGTAATGGTGCTGATTAGCAATATCTGAATTCTTGATTGATACGTCAAGACATTATATTACATGCTGAATGATATGCCGTGTGTTCGCACGGTCTCCAAAGTTAAATCGAACCCTGTAATGTATATGACATTGAGAAAGTGTTTCCGTATTTCTGTATTATGTACAGAAAAATTTATTTGACGTTTAACATAGATAAATAACGCAAGATTTTTATTCCAAAACCATGGGGGAAAAATACGATCAGGATTTATAATATTTCCTCTGGTGCATTTAGTTCCCAGGACTCAATATAATAACAATGCAAAGATAATTTTTTCCTTACTTGAATTTCATCTTAATGATTTAGTATCTATACAAGTTTGTATATTTATGATAACTGAAGAAAGCGTTTGTTTACACTAGCACGGACAAGATAACAAACTGAATTGTTTAATATGTGCGAACGGTGAACAGGACAATTTTTTTTTTTAAATTAGTCTTTTTTATATTTTGAACGGTGAACAGGACAGTTAATAGGATAAAATAAAAAATGTATTACTTTAATATGCGTGAATGATGAACGTGACAAGATAACAAATTTAATCATTTAAAAAAAAATAATACATATTGTCTTTTTATATGCGTGAACGGTAAACAGGAATATATAACAAATCTAGTCCTCATATATCTGTGAACAGTTCACAACACATTTTATCTTTGATTTTTGCATATTTTTACATTACGTGTATCTCCCATGAACTCTTACATGGAAATACAGTCAGAAGCGGGATGCTGCGTTGTGCAAACAAATTATCATTTGACGAAGATGAAATCGTAAGAGCCTGTCTGCTTTATTTATCAAGTAAGAATACAATATTTTTTTTATCAAGTACCTGAATACAGTATTTTGTCAAGTTTGAATACAGTATTTTATCATGTTTGAATATAGTATTTTATCAAGTTTGAATATAGTATTTTATCAAGTTTGAATATAGTATTTTATCATTTTTGAATACAGTATTTTATCAAGCTTAAAGATAGTATTTTATCATGTTTGAATACAGAATTATATCATGTTTGAATATAGTATTTTATTAAATTTGAATATAGTATTTTATCATGTTTGAATATAGTATTTTATCAAGTTTGAATATAGTATTTTATCATTTTTTAATACAGTATTTTATCATGTTTGAATATAGTATTTTATCAAATTTGAATATAGTATTTTATCATGTTTGAATATAATATTTTATCAAGTTTGAATATAGTATTTTATCATGTTTCAAATGTAGTATTTTATTATGTTTTGCAAAAAGAATGATTCAGACTATGACCAGTGTTTTCTATGGTCTATATCATAGATAAGCATATAGAATCTTAGGGCTATCGCGTATCTATCAGATACGTACCATTTTGCAAGTCAGTCAAAACAATAAATTCGAGGGAAAAAATGCAACTGAAGGTTTTGGTAGAAAACTAACAGTCTAAGAGCAAAACAGGCCAAGACAACGAAGAAGTTTATTTCTGCTTGTTAAACGGACTGTCAGCTGCTTTGCAAGTTTCCCCGTTAAAGTTTGTTGGTACAATGTTTTGGATGTAGGCTAGCGACAGAAGTCATATACATGGTTCCATCCAACAGAGAGCATGCAAGTGACAGGACATAAACATTCGTCTTCTTTAGCTGGTAATAAGAATGGCAATAAATGTCCTTACATTCTTACACCTTGTATTTCCTCAGAATGTACTTTCTTAGTTCTGAAAATCCGAATTAAATGTCATGGGTTCCAAAACTTAATACACATTGCAGAATTGTACTGTAATTTCGACTACATTTCCAAGAGAAATCACATTCTCCATACTGCATTCAAAACGAAATAAATGTAATATTCCATAGCGCCTTTTTGATAGTTTAAATTAAAAGAATTAATATTTTCCCCACATTATGATTCGAATCAATCAATGATAGGAGTGCAGTTAATTCAAGGCTATTCCTCCACCGCTCAAATCACATGTACATCGTATGGAATTTAATAAATCATATCCATCACAAGCAGAAAAGCAGAATTGAGTTGGATCGACAGAAAAAAGAAAATCCATCCGTCCCCGACCATCTGGAACAGTTTTTTCAATGCGCATTCATTCACAATATGACTCAAAATTTAAATTTTAAGTAGGCCAAATTGAGAATGTTTTTAAACTAACGTCGAGCGTGCGACGAAGTTCAAAATTCGCTGTGCGGTGCTATGCACGCATTAATATTGTTACTGTGTATTGATGAATCTACAGTTGTGGATTTATTTTGTAATACAGCATAAATTCAATTACTTTGTTTCTTGGAGTGTATTCTTTTATTATTAAGCCTTGAGTAGAAATAAAAATAAGTATATAATGCAAAGGTTACTGCATTTGTGTGGGAAATTATGAACTCATTGTTTCGGACTAATACTTCACTCACAAGGTCGTGCAGTATTTCTTAGAAAACCTTGTTCATATTTTCCCATACAAATGCAGTAAACTGGTAGTATCAAATTGGAATACAGCATTTCATCAAGTTTGAATATAATATTGTATCAAGCTTGAATGTAGTATTTTGTCATGTTTGAACTTGCATGCAACAAACTAGAAGAGAAATGCACCATTATTTTTTGGGTGGGTGGGTGAGGAGTGCGTCGGGCTGTGACCGTTCTTGAGTCTATCAAAGCAAATGTGTTTTTTCAGATATGGTGATAAGGGCAAATGTTGCTGGGAACATAAATAAACGACAAATGTTCGCGATTGAAACCCGTCAGTTCCAAAGAATATCGAGCCTGATTGAAAGGATCTATTTTTGTAAATTAGATAAATACATATATGCCAGATACCAAGTAATGATGCTCTTATAGCCAGGTCATTGCACGCCGTTAAGATGGATGTTTTCTTAGATAGACGTCTCTGTCCAAAATGATGAATAAGCAGTGAAACAAAACACCATTGGTGCCTTTCCACAGGAATTCCATTATGATGATACAGTATAATTGCTTTGTACTTCTTTAGTGTCTCAAACCAACTTTTCGTGACCCTGTCTCTCTTTTCTTCATGAAATTATATTGAGAGAAAGAAACTCTAAATGTCGTCGCATATGACAACTTTGTTGTAGTGATTATAAAACGTTCTTGTTCTGGTCAAAGTTTGGATGCTGTTTTATTTTCTGTTTCTGCCTGATAGATAACATCGAATTGTATTAAAATGAAATGCATATATTTGTCTGTCTAATAACGTAAACATTTGTAAAGAACCCAAAACATATCGTCTGATAGATCGATGTCAGTATATTCGTTCATGTTTTAAAACATAAAGATACTGAAACATGTATGATATGCTTGCTCTCAAGACAGAAATAAAATTAAGAAGACCGGACACAAGAGTCCTGCATTATAGCGAAGGCTATTGTAATGACCGCAGTCTCCCTCGACCTATTTTTTCTACCATTTCACTTGTTTGACTTTGCTTTAAATAGTTGTTACAGTGTTTGCTATTTGATCAAACATGAAAAGAATTTATGTTATTTGTTCCCTCCAATGTTTAAGGCCATTGGGTAGGGGTGGGGGTGGGGGTGGGGATGGGCTATAAGAAGATACTTATCTAAATTTCTCCATCTCACTCGAGTGGTTTTTCTTTCTTCTCGGTATTTTATGAGTGTAACCGGAAAATAATTTTAATTTTCATCCCTTCTCTCTTTTTGATTCTTGCAAATATAATTCTTGTTAAATGTCTGCAATAAAGTTCCAACGAAAGCTTATCTTTAGCAATGTTTTTTAAGAAAGTATACATTCCGTAAGGTCATTATTGAAGCCATAACAACATTTTTCAGGCAATGGCGACCCACGCTTTTGGACTCATTTTAAATATGCCGCCACAACCTGGCATAAGAAATGTGCGTACATCACTTTCCAATAATTTTTCACCCGCTCCTCTAAAGTTAAAATTTTCCCATAATACGACTTCTCTACTGTAGATTCAAATTAGATTTAACGATGTCCCTTTAGTCCTGGATGATTCAGATTCCTTAGTGTTTTTCCATCCCACAAAGGTAACATTTATGTTTGATTTGAAAAGAGAGCGGATAAAAGACACTCTGTGTTGTGCCTAAACAGAGGCTATAATTTATAGGAGTGAAATCTGAAGCGAGGGGAGGAGTGAATAAATCGCCAATGAGTTAATTTTGCACAACTAAAAGAGAGCTACCCTTTGTGGCCTAGCAGTTGACAGATGTCCTCCTAAAGGTAATGGGGTCAACGTGTACGGGTTATCCCGTGCGCATCTGACATCTAGTCTAATACTGATTCACGTTGAATCTAGGCCTCAGATTGCAACATAATATTTGGCCAGATTGAAATCTTTGAGTAGTATTATTAACCCATTAATAACACATTCTTGTGTCACTGTCAATCCTCGTCCCGTCACTGCCAAACATCGTTCTATGAGCTCTAAACTCTTCTTGAGTGAAAGATCTAAATGAACGTCTAAGTCCGAAACTGTCAAAATTATATTAGTGTACTCATAATAAAGTTAGAAAGTTATATTGGAAACCTCGCAGGATTATCTCGAATTACTGCATGAGAAAGACGTGTTGAATGTATTACACCAGAGCTTGTTGTTTGAATCTTAAGTTCCAGTTTTACAATCAAAGAAGTCTGAAAACACGGAGCTCCTGCAGAGCTGCTCTGTGCTTGGTATTGAAAACCAAGACATCTGTATCTACTATCTATCGTAGAACTCACAAGCATTTTATCCGTAGTTCTTACAGTTTTCCTACTCAAACGGTTTTCATTTTCATTCTATCTGCTCACAGTGGTCAGAAACTTCACCAGTTTCCGAACACGTTGTTTAGTTTTCCAATTTCACTATTCCTGATTGACTTTGAGAGCACACCATATGGGTAAACAGTAGATGCATATTTAGTCATTTTCCAGAAAGAAAATGACGAACATTGTGCTTTTAGCCTCGTATAGTAAGTACTTAGAGTTTATCCCGTGCGATGATAAACATCACGGTTCAGTACAAGTCTGATTCGCAATCGCTCTGCTATGCCGATGTCAACATTCCCATTCCTCATTGCTGTTAAGCTGTCAACTGAGAAGTTATTCTGCTTGAAATACTTCTAGAGTATGTAAAACAAATGAAAAACTATATCGGCAATTACAAAAGTGGCTAGTATGTTTTATCTGGCAGCAGTTCCGCATGACACTTCTGTGTATAGACCTCTGGTGTTTATTATAGATTGTTCACATTTCTATCTTAGTGTTCACTCTCCTGACGGACTTTCACCCCTCCTCCAATATACTGTATTTGTCCATTTTTACATTGATTGATGAACTGAAGCTGTTAACCTGGCTTGTTAAGTCATTAAATCATTCATTCATTCAATCAAATGATTTGAAAGTCATATCATCTATTTGTTGGAGGCAGGGGTATATCAGTTCTTAACTCTATCTTCTTTATTCGAAACAGTTGCTTTAAAAACATGTCCGAGAACAGTAACTTTTACTACATATATAATATTTATTTATTCGTTAATTAATTAATTTGTGTATTTATTAGAAACAGTACGAACAAGAGAATGAACATTTGTTGCAACTTTACACACTAGAGTTGAAAGTTGTGCTCTGTGTGTGTGTGTGTGCGTGCGTGCGTGCGTGCGTGTGTGTGTGTGTGTGTGTGTGTGTGTGTGTGTTGGATGTTTAACGTAGCTTTAACAATTTTTCAGTTATATTGCTACCATGTCCTCAGTGTGACAGTTTTAGTGATGTGTATGTAGCATCATATCCCACCCAGTCACATTATCCTGACACCAGGCCGACCATTCCTAACACTAACCTCTTAATGCTGAGTGCCAAACGAGGCAGCTGCTTGTACCATTTTTATAAGTCTTTGGTATGACACGGCCGGGGTTCGAACCTGCGACCTATCGCATCCGAGGCGGATTCTCTAACCGCTAGGACACCGGAGCGGGGTGTGCGTGTGTTGATGGATTTTTCATTAAAAATAGCGTATTAGGGTATATTTGGAAACTTTTTAACAGTGTAAAGAACGCAGATTTATCTCTTCCGTATAATTATTGCTTTATAAATCGAGATTTTAAATTCACTTGAAAGACTTTCATTACAATTAATTTTTCTTTATTTTAGCAGTTTTAAACAAGAACATTTATTGAACTAAGGAAACATAAAGATGCAATATTAAGAGTGATTCAGTTTTGCCTAGAAAACCAAATAATAGTTGTGAAATTCTTCTTCAATGTTATTAAAAGCATGCAACATGCCTATAGTTTCCGAAATAAATACGAACATACTCGTAATGAACGCACTTGAATGTTACGAAGGATTAGCGACACTGTAATAACATTCAGCCGTTGTCAAATGCAATACACCGCTAGCAGCCAACATAAAAGCTAGCAATTTTTTTCAATTTGGAAAGAAAATAAAAACTTATTTTTAAATTCCCAGCGCGATAAAATCTTGCACATGAAAGAAAGATAAACTTTGCACAAAAGCTAAGTTTAATAAATTAGGGAGAGGCGTTTGACACTTTATATTTCTAAGGCGCATAAAAATAATTTGACCGTATGATACAGAAAGGTTGTTTATTTACCTGTGTTCATTTAATGCCAGCCGGAACTAGGATCCATTTGGGGACTTATAATTTATTT
This sequence comes from Megalonaias nervosa, assembly GCA_016617855.1. Lineage (NCBI taxonomy): Eukaryota > Metazoa > Mollusca > Bivalvia > Unionida > Unionidae > Megalonaias > Megalonaias nervosa. The sequence continues at coordinate 13,024 of JAECUM010012938.1, forward strand.
AGGACCCTAATTTTATGCCAATAAATCATTGCCATGAAAGAAATCAAATGCACGGTTAAGCCTGACAAAGGTCCATTTAATTTCGTTTACTGGCGGCAGATTTAAGAAGCACAATCGAATGTGCAAGCATGAATGGCCGTTTGATCAGAGTAACGTAACATTTACACGGTCGCTTGACCTAAGCAGACATTTACCGGTGAACACAAACAATCCTGACATGAGAATTATATCCCGCAGCGGATTACTGTTGGCTCGAGTTGCTGTGCACCGAAAACGCGGACCTTGGAGAAATCACAGGCGTAAACAATATGTGCCAATCATATCCGTATCGACAGTAAAATCAATTGCAAAGATTCGATTATACAATAAAAATGATCTGATTTTAATTAAATTGTGTAAGTCTGATTTGAATTCGTGAACTTCAGTTTTACGGTTGAGGCTAATAGTAGTATGGTGTGAAAGCAATACAGAATTTTAAAACTATCACCGTAGTTAAGAATAGACGGAAAACACTATTCACCTGTGGACGAATGATTAGCCATGTCACATTTCAGTAAGAACTATAATTCAGTTCTGATAAACTAATTCTATTGTTATTTCTATTGTAGATACGAGTCGTAAATCTATACTACTTGTAAAGCCTCGATCTTTTTTGGTTTTGTTTTACTAATTCGTTTAATCAGCAACAACGAAGATAACCTTGCTAAATGTTGGTCCAGGACATGCAATTTGACGTAATCCAACTTTACATTCGAGTGTCTCTAATTAAGCAACGTAAGAAACTCTGACATTGGTTTTTGTGCGTGTGGACAGGAGTTTTCAAGGGATTATGTTCACATAAATCGGAACATCCCTATTAACTAATTGTTTGGGTTTTTAAAAAAAAATAAATGTTTTTCACGCAAAAAGGCTAATATGTTCAATTGGTGCCCTACACTCAGTCCGCATAAATACGTCCGATTGAGGAGATGAATGTAAAAGACGAGTTTATAAAGAATATTTTTTTCATGGATAATCATGTTTAAAATTCCACGCCCTTTACCGGCGAGAATCGCATGTCCGCTCCTAATATCATCAGCATGCAAATCTTTAGTTCTCTTTGTTGTAAATTTGCTATTGGAACTTTCTTCATTGAGACAAGTCGTCATGACTACCTTTCAGACACAAGAAATATTTTTGCATCTAACACTGCATCAGTCTTCAAATTTGGCAATTAAATTATGAACCAGGTTTTCCAACTCAGCTCAACTCAACTGTACATTCGCGTCCATGCAATATTGTCATATGAAATATATACGAAATACAATTAACAATCAATTAGTGTGAAGAAGGAACATCAGTAGCAATAATTTATATATAATTTAAGTAAACAGTAAGAGGGAAATGATACCAACCTTAAGCTTACGGAGAACTAAATTTTATCAAATATTATTTGGATAAATCTAACAGTATTTTGGATCTAATGTTCACTTATACCTAGAAACAGGGTACGTGTGTGTGTGTGTGTGTGTGTGTGTGTGTGTGTGTGTGTGTGTGTGTGTGTGTGATTAGGATTTTTAACGGAGATTTTTAAAAAATTCTGTCTGCAGTGTGGAAGTTTATAGTGATGTCTAGCACTGGGGCATCATGCCGCAGACATGTAGCTTGATGTCCCCCACAGTCACTTTATCCTCACATCAGGTTGGCCAGTCCTAACACTAACGTCTTACTGCTGAGTGCCTAGCAAGGCAGCTGTTAGTACCGTTTTTTATAAGTGTTCAGTATGACTCGGTCGGGGTTCGAACCCGTAACCTTCCACATCTGAGGAGGGCGTTCTAACCACTAGGCCACAGGAGCGGTCAAAACAGGATACGTATCCTCAAATCATTACAGCGGATGTAATACAGTCATGGTATTTTCATTACAGGGTTTGTAATACAATAATGGTATTTATAGTTTTATAATTTATTTATTGATTTACTTTATTATTTTCTGTCCTGGGCATGTATCGAACCATCTACTCGTGGATCACGAGCCAGACGCACTACCAACCGAGTTACAACGAATCCAGTATAGTTTTTAACGTGTACTAAAGTACGAATATTAAAATGAATATTGAAATTCAGCTCCAATATTGTCTGTATTACACAATTTTCACCCTTTTCTTCCTTAAAATTCTCCAGTATGGGTTTTTTTCTTATTGGCATACCGAATACTTCTATTATCCCAAATTGATTTACATGGGTAATAGGGGAGGGTTGGGGGATCAACGACGATACAGAAGATGACGTTGCTCTAACTGTCATTTTCAAAAACGTGTCTGGCAATGTAGATTAGGTTGATAGTAGCATAAGCTGAGCTTATCAAATATGAAATGTAGAACTTTGAATTACCGAGTGATTATTGTACCTTTCAGAGAGAGAGAGAGACAGAGACACAGAGAGAGAGAGAGACAGAGAGAGAGAGAGAGACAGAGAGAGACAGAGAGAGACAGACAGACAGACAGACAGAGACAGAGAGACAGAGAGAGAGAGAGACAGAGAGACAGAGAGAGGGAATTTTCAAAACTGGGACTTATTACTATTCTGAACACAGTTTAAGATAGCTGAAGAGCATACATGTTGTCAAGTAAGGATATTGCTATCGCATCTGAACTATCGCATCATACTGACATATTGTCGCCCCTTCATTCCTCATATTTTACTGGAATGAACCTTTCCTGCCATCGAACGGTCGATTCTATAATACTGGAAATAAAGTGTTGTGCCTGACTATGACATCATTAACTAGTTAGGTTTCTATGAACACAACAGTGGCTGATCAATCAGACTGATTCGTGTTCTGAACTGTATGTGGCACACTGACAGGAGATGTCGTTTGGAGTTACTGGATCAACAGAGGACGTAATGTAGTTCCGAGATTTACGCTGTTCGGTGTTCTGTACTGTCCTATAGTCTGTAGCTCCAGTATAAATGAGGCTGCACCAGGAGAAACGATCCTATGCGAAATGTTCCCAAGATTTATGGTCACTGTTGAAGTGTTCCTAAGATGACTTTCCCTCTTTCATCTGACTACAGAATATCTTCTTTGGTAATCACTCGTGTCACGTTCTGGTCTGCCTATCTCAGTTGTGATTTCATCAGCATATTGTCGATGCATGAAATTCCTGCCTGAGAACCTAGGTGTATGGGATTGTTACGACCATGTACTTTAATTACTTGTGTGTTAAAATTTGAATTCTTTTTATTTCATTTTTGTATCATTAAATATAATTATTATTGTCATGATGATTATGTTCACAGGGTCTGACATTTTGAAAGAAATGTCGTGTTTGTTTAGAACGTAATTATGACTCTTAGGATTTCGTAAGCAATTTTTTTTAGATTGCTGGCTTGATAAACAAGCTAGGTAAATGATTGGTTGTGGCCAAGGTCATTTGCCAAGCATTTATGATTATATCGTGTAATGCGATGGTGAAATTTTGAAATCACCATGCGTTCTCCGTGCGTGTGCATGAAATGACGTTTTCGTTCAGTGTAAATACTCAGGTATCTGTGAATTAGTCAGTTTAGTCATATTTTAACACCTTGTAGAGTCGTTCATATACCTTGAGAAGAAGATATTCTTTTTCTGGTGCTGCAAAGAGTTGTTCATTTGTACGTCTGTAGAGCGAGATGTGTATTGTTATAGATGACAGCTATAGTTCATCTACTTTTTAAACAATAGTTATTTTCCCTGGAGAACTAAACACAACTGGCTTTGGACAAAGATATTTAGTGAAATTGATTCTAAATTGAAACAGAATAGTACAAATTGTGATTCAAAGTGAAAATTCTGGACATTTGACATCATCCGCCATCTTGGAACGGAATTGAGATTCAGACTAGCTTCAGTTTGAACTGTTTATTGATAGGGCTTATATGTTTTTCACAATTCTAGGACAAATGTTTGGATTTTCTTCGCAAATCGTACGTCCTATTTCATATTTTCACCTTTTCACCGTGTTTTCTAGGAAATAAATTATTTTTGTTAAAACTTACAAAGCTTGTTGTCTTCGCTCTTTTCTTTTTGTTACTTTAAACGAGCCGAAACGTAACAGGGACCCTGTCCTGTCATCTTATCCACGTCGGTTTTCTCGGGTAGCCTATGTAAAAAGGGTTCAGCTGCTTGAAATGGCGTCTGTACACCGTTCAGGTTTCTCATGCATATAGCAAGGTCGGCAAAACAACGGCTTTGTACCTTCAGTTTTGTTTATGAACTGGTGCCTCTATGTTCCCACATATTTGTGTGTAGTCTGCCGATGGTAACGCATGCTTTGGCGGTTATGGAATTGGAGATGGTCGACCGCGGTGTTATTGCCCGGATCGAGTAGTCAATAACATAAAATAAGAAATTAATAGATGAAATAACAGATGTTAGCAAAGATATAGAATAGAACAACACGATCCCCCGTATGTAAAATATAATAATTTAATAAATTACATAAGCAAGATGAAATTGAACATGACATTTGAATGATAAACTTTCTCTTAGAGTTACAAAATTAGTTGGAATTAGCCATTCTGTTATACCGATAAAGCAAATTTCATCGTAGAATCGAGTGACTGATCGAACTCAAATTGCCGGCATGTTAGCATAACTTGCTTGCTTCGTTCCTTTCCAAATCATTGTTGGAGACAGGTCAGCATTGCCGTATTTCTTCCATCTTCCCTCTCTCTCCAACTTCTTCGGGTCCTCAACCGTAACTTGGTTGCAGTCTGTACTCTTAGCACAGATATGGAGCTATTTTCCTTCAAAAAAGATAGAATACGTAACCTAAATATTTGTCAGGTTTTTATTCTCATGAGATCGAACAACAGTCCCATTCTTTACGTCAGATATCGTCTTATCGTAATTCGTCAGAACTACCTATGGTCAGCTCGCAACCTGATCTGATACAAAATCCTGTAAACGTCAATTTATGTCTTTTCTAGCAGCTACTCGCCTTTTTAACTGGAACTATGAGATAACTAGACCTCGTTGATAACTGTTACGCCCCACTGTGGGCTATAAATTACAAGCCGAACTATGTCGATTTTCTCGGTGAAAGAATTACAACTTAATTACACAAATGAATTAATGGACTTCACGTGTTGTCTTAACTACATTACTTGCTAACTAGCAATACACTGACATAGACATAGTAAAATCAGTTTTTACCATACATGATACATATCACTGAAGACAGATAAATCAATTCTCACAATCAGAGGAATGCATGAAATTCCTACAACACACGATTTCTATTGCTTACAAACCACTAGAATTATTGTATGACATCCTACAATGCATGAGTCATATAATATTCAAGACAAATGAAGGCAACTAATTAACTTCTGAATTTAACAAAACTTGAAGTATGAATTTAAAACGAATAAATTCAACAAATAATTACAAATTTACAGCAATGCATGTTGTATGTAACTGAGACATACCTTTGTCCCTTTTCCGTGACTCGGACCCTTTTCCATGAAGCCATATCTCTCTCTTGTTCCGGGTCTCTCAAATTCTTCCAGAGTCTCTTCTCTGGGGCGATATATTTAACGGGAGAAATTACTTATTAATTTTCATCGGAGTCCCTCAGACTTCGCCCATGGCAGAAAACTTGGTGTGACAAATTTCTTGAGGGAGATTACTTAAGTCTTTGGAACACCCATCCTCCGTTGAGCTTAGCCAATCAGGATGAACTTTCTCTAATATTTTAACATTCCCATTGAAGTCAGATTAATTCTCTCGAGTCCGCCTTTATTAATAACTATTCTAGAAAATATTATTTTATGACACCTATTTCAGATTGCCCAAGATTGTCCAAAATTTGTCTCTGGCTTGTCTTAACACTGTGATTTCCTACACTTAACCATACACTGACATATCTGTCAGACCGTTGGCTTAGTAGGTCCTTATTAAAACCCACTCACATCCCATCCTTCGCAAGCAGAAATGTATTACGAGCCTGGCCCATACGTCAATCGTAATGCTTGCGCGTCACGCTGACCACAACAAAATGTGCTGTGAAAATATCTACGGAATTCTGCACTATTGCAAAGATGTTCCTTGTTTAGGTTGGTGCAGCACATCTTCCTTCGTGATAATAGTTGTTAGAGCAAAATTGTCAGAAGCTGAAGAGGAAAGGGCCATACTCTATTGCATGTCACACTCGGATTTATCATTCAGCGGATATGTATCCATGGAGATACAAGAGCACTTTAAAGGGGCTCTATCACACAAATTTTAAAAAAAATTACTTTGCTTTCATTTTCTCTGTTGGATTCTAAATGTTGAAAACTTTTTAAATTTAGCTAGTGTTCAATCTAAGAAGGCTGAAAATCGATTTTAAGACGGCCAAACTTAGACGTACTTTAGGCTTTCCTTGTTTAAATATAGAGCTTTACTACGCTAATATGTTCACGTGACAAATAGTAATCTAAGGGTTAAACGGCAGAAGTAGATGTTGAGAGTTTAATATTAATTTATGTGATAATAAAAGACATTGTACTGCTGTCGCCGTTGTGATGAAATAGTGTTAATACATAGTAATGTGCTTTCATTGAAGTAAAGCAGTTTTTAATGCAGTTTTACAGCAGTGGATAAAGGAATCTGTTGTGTAATAGGATCCTAGGGGCCATCTCAAAGTGTTACTGGTTGAAAGTTTATGCTATAACATCTCTCTCTCTTTCTCTCTCTCTCTCTCTCTCTCTCTCTCTCTCTCTCTCTCTCTCTCTCTCTCTCTCTCTCTCTCTCTCTCTCTCTTAAAAATAAAGAATAAAATGTTCAGCCCTCTATTTATTTTGTACACACACATAATAATCCAAAATGCACACACAGTGCAAGTTTAATGTTAATAAGTGACGTTGTACATATCGCAGCATTCGCATGAACATATCAGACAGATGGATCCACATGCATAGATGGTAAAAATAAATCCTATATAAACCGCGAACTTAATGGCATAATATGATAAACGGAAATATTTTGAACAGGTCGTAATTCTTGACTCCTTTCCAAAAAATTAACTCAATTATCAGGGGATAAACAAAACATATGTTAAAAAAACCACCAGGTTTAGATTGAAATAATTGCAATTTTTTATTTTAAAAATCTTCAGGTTAAACTTGGTTCAGAGATTTTTCCTATGGTTGCATCAAACTCATGGGCTGTCTATTTAATTTTCAGGAGTGGGGGTAGGTGGGATATTTTAAACCCAAACTATAAATTTCCAGCCTTCGGATAGCTTTAAAAATCTCACTCTAAATTGTGTGGGAAAAAGAAATTTTATATGCAATTATATTAGTTGACAAGAACTAACTATCCTGAGGTAATAGAGACATGATATTTCTGGTTTGAAAAGAAATCCAGGTGCCCCTCCCCACGCCCGACCCCCGCCAAAATAATTGGGTAGTCCCTTAGCAGACCGTTTCTTGTTCTCTATACATATAATGCTTGTAGACAATGTAAGAAATACTTCGTTTATTTAAAAAGTTTGAATCTAATTGGGAGAATAGTTTAAGAATTATTTAAACAAGCTTCTACATGGTTGATGGCAAAGATGCATGGATGCTATGGAGGCTAAACGAAACAACATTAACTAAAATATGCCACATTTAACATTTCTTGAAAGTTTGACAACATTAAATGAATTGGTTTTTTGAAGAAGGTGGGAAAATTATGTTTCTCACCTGCTTGTCATGGGGAACAAGATACACACATGTGTTTTTAGATTATGACATAATAAATATTTTCTCCTAAACTTTGATAGAACTGTTACCAGTGTACTTTGTGGGAGATATGAAAATGGTTGCTAAGGAAGGTGTCAGCAGCTGAAACACTCCTCATATTCCAAGCCTATTTCACAAATATTTTTATCTGAATAGGTTTTTGGTACCAAATTTTGGGTCATATTGAAATTAATGGAAATTTATTTTAAGAAAGAAATCTTCAGAAAAAGTAATATGTCCGCATTATCTTACCTTTAATTCATCGTTAATCCACAAATGATGAAAATTCCATGACTAAAAAAGTGCCTAAGTTCCACATACCCAAAACACCCACTATATCACTTGAGTGTCACATGGCTTTTATGGCAAAATCACATTGAGAAACCCTCGCAAAACCTGCAACTTCGATTTTGATGATGGCACCAAAACAATGAGATGTGAGACAACCTCCATGCTCTAGGTAACACTAATACCACATTGCACATAATATGCCCATTTCATCTCCTTTTTCCCTACCATTGACTTTGATCTCAGAACTTCTGACCTGGCAGCTGCATGCTGTGGAACTGGATACAATATCATAAAAGCAAATGAAGTAGTATAAACATTGACTGCCAAGATAAGGAAGCAGGCCACTGACTTTCTTTGTTTCTTACCTTGACCTTTCTTACCTTGACCTTTTGGCTCAGGATCTGATTATGAACACATGAGACACTATCAAGTTTAGTAATAGCAAGCTAAAGCTGTTTGGAAATACTTTCATTGGTTCAAATATTAATCCTATATATAGACAGAGGTTGTTGATTTATGTTTTACCTAGCTATGACTTTAAGTTTAAGAGTGAAGTCATGGCTATGGTATCTCTAATTATGATATATATAATTCGTTCAAGTTTCATTCAATTGTCTTCAGTAGTTTAAAAGTTTTGCTACAGCAAATACAAAAATCACATAATTACAATTTCCCGTGCCTTGTTGTGAACATAACCTAGTGGCATTTGGGCTGTATATGGATGGAGAGATACCGTCTTGTTATGATATAAACGTGAGTTGAGTTTTATGAAAATTTATGGGCCTGACAAGCAAATGATACAGAAGGATGAAATGACAATGTCCTAGCATAATATAAATACGTCAATAGTCATATTATAATTTACCATGATGCCACAAGTGTTTTGGGGTTGACCTTGACCTTGAGAGATGACGGAGAGCGTAATATGAAACACACCATCTTTATAATAATACATGCATTCTTCCCAATATCTATACAGCTTCAGAGCTACAGCCTGGATTAAAAAACTGAATACCTTATAATTTAAATAGAACCATGAAAGTGGTATATGAAACTATCAGATTATCATGGATATAAGCATATTCAGTTTTATCTCTCTAAATATGAGTTTTTCTTCAGATCTTGGCAAGATATATATACATATAGGCATGTGACTATAATTTTGTGACTAATATTATGAAAGTCGCAAAAAGTCAGTATGTAAAACTGTACAATGTTGGATAATAATATTTTTAATGGCTTTAAGTTAAAGTCATCACAAGTAAGTAGCATTGAGATTACTGTGACCATAACTTTGTAAATTGGGATCTTGACAGTGGTTCAAACACGCCATCCAAACTATTTAATTTTCATTACTTGAACAGCTTCTGAACTACAGCTCAACCATGAACAATAACATCGATCTGTTACTCTGAATCACACAAATGTGTTACGTGACATGACCTTAGGTTATGGTGCATGAATACAATGTTTCTTCATCTCACTATCCTTGAGAATTTGTGAGCTACAGGTTACACACTAAAATAAACAATGTTGATCTATGGTCTAAGTCTTGATGAAAATACCATGAAAATCACTGATACTTCCTGAAGTTTTCATTAAAACATAAGTTTAATTATACTCCCTTCAATGACTTAGAGTTACAGTACTAATATAAAAAAATGAGTAAACTTCAAACATGACTTTCATCTTGCTGATAGGACCAGGGTATTGATGCACCTGACAGGTATGTGATGCACTTGACAGGTATGTGATGCACCCTAAAACTACCATTTTACAAGGGAAAACATTTAATTCCATGATCTTTAACAAAAGCTTCAGGTTGACAGTTTGGACACACAACAATTTTACTGAGCCGAGACCTGAGTCAGGCGCTACAGATAGGGCCACGAATATGCCAACTGACAACATCAAATCATGATGCATACCAAGTTGTATGTCTATTGCTTTTATTTAAAAGTTTGCAACTTACAGCTCCGAACAAATAACGTCCATCTCTAACCTTCAAATGAGAACAATGAAAGTGGCAAATTTGACACCCTTGACTTACATATATGAAGAACCAATTTTCAGAGTTACCAAACAACACACTAAATGTAACCGTAATAAGTGACATTAACCTCCAAGAAGACACTCTCAAGTTCCAATGTGTAATTTACAAATATCATCCGGCCAAAAGGTTAGTCTCAGTAAACCTTCCAAGCAGATTAATTTTGGAAGATTAGGTGCAAATTTACACAAATATCCAACCACTCCAATTCCACATTTTCTTCAAGAAGCATGTGGGCAGTGTCACTTGTACAGTTTTCACACTCGACGTTTCGTTGCATGTATAAATATCAAATTCAGTTTTCAATCAGAGACATAGTCAAGAAGATTAATCTTTGAATCATCATTTGAAAGAAGTTTCTATTCTAATAACTTCTTTACATCTATTTTAATAACAATCTTTACTTGTATTAAAGCAATCATATTCTCCAAAGTTTGATGAAATCTTTCCAAAGACCCTTGACTTTCAGGTTGATAGGCAGAAGACTTAAGCTGTTGAATGCCTAATTCTTGCATCACTTGATGGAAAATTCCATCCATATAATTTAAACCCTGGCCAGGTTGCTCAGATGTGGGAAGGCCAAACTGTGTTAAAAAATATTTATCAAAGCTATTACCGTGGTTTTATTTTCAATATTCCTCAAAGGAATTGCCTCTGAGAATCTTGCGAACGCACATATTATGGTCTACAAGTAATGGCTTCCTGGCTTGGTCATAGGAAAGGAACAGTCACAGTCTACCATTATTCTGACAAATTGTTTGTCAAATGTAGGAATAAGTTGCAGACGGGCCTTAGATATCGTTTGATTGGGTTATCCTAGCATTTGACAAGTGTGACAAGATCTACAGTATTTACAAGCATCACTTGTAATTTTCTGCCAATAAAATTGATTCAAAATATTGTGATAAGTCTTACTGACTCCTAAGTAGCTAACCAAGGGAGTTTTATAAGGATCTATTTTTCAGAAAATAACAAACTGGGACTTTTGTAGCTTCAGCTTCACTAATAGCACTCTGAAACAATCATGAGATCTCAAGATCTTGTTACTGTTCCACAATGATTTATTGTATTCTGTCCCATGATTAGAATAGAGAGAATGAGTAGTAAAGAGAGAAGAAAAAAAGAGTTAAAAGAGGATTACTGTGATCATTATCTATCAATTGGAGCAAAAGTGACATCATCTAAAGACTGGCCAATAAATATGTCAGGTAAAGGAATCATTTCCTGTCTAATATCATTCTCACGAGCTCTTTTGATTTCTTCCCTTGTGATGATAATTGTTAGATACTGAATTATAATCTATATTATGGTACTAGACAGCAACACCGTTTTGCACGCAAATATTCATACAAACTAAAATTAATAATAATAATAATAATAATAAGAAGAAGAAGAAGAAGAAGAAGAAGGAGAAGGAGAAAAAGAAGTTCTAATACATATAACCAAACAAGAAAACACTATTAAGCATGAACGAATTTACAAACCGGTTCGATCCATCAACATTGTAGTTCTTGTCGTAACTGTGACATCTCGATGAGATTAGAATTCGGAGGTAAACAAGGAGTTGCGTTTCTCGTACCAATGATGGAGTTCCATCCAGTGTTTGTATGGAACTAAAGTTAGTTGTCATCCTTCCATAAGATCTAAAAGTGCAATTGTGATATCTTTCCAGAATAAGTGTCGTTTTTATCTTCTTTCTCGTCCTCCTTATCTTATGACTCACACCTAAAATTGGTTCAGCAATTGATCCTAACAAAGGAGCAGCCACTGTTAACAAGGGCCCTCTTAGTATGGGCAGAAATCCTCCTCGTTGAACCAACATTTTTTTCTTGTCACTGATGGCTATTTCTTTTTTACCATTTGGCGAAGAACGTTCCTATGCTTTTATAATCGTCGTTTCTTTATCTTGGACAAGTATACCGTTCATTTCAAAACATTCAAACATTTACACATGATATCGATGCTTTGGGTGCTTTTTGAATGACTTGTTTTCGCATCGGAGGGCTGGATTAAGTCAGTATCGACAAAACATTCTAATGTTTATTTGCTTGAGGAGAGAGTCCCTTTTCCCTCTTTAGGAGGAAGGTTGTGTCTTGGTCACGAGGATGATGGTATGTACTTCTTGTTGATATATTTTAGTTCAGAAACAAAATCTCAGAATTGAATCCTATCAGTAGCTACTTTTTAAAACTGGAATTCAGAAACAAAATCTCAGAATTGAATCCTATCAGTAGCTACTTTTTAAAACTGGAATTCGTCTCCACTGATTGTCGGCACGTCATATCAACTTCATTACGGGCAGAATTTGAGGACGAGGTGTCTTCAACGTACTAAATCATGACAGTTCTTGTTTGGATAAACCGAGTAAACTTTTTAATGTACTGGTTTCGTCTTCAATTTTTTGTCCTGGGTGAGGCCACTCTTTTAGCTGCAGTAGCAGTGGCTAAATAAGAAGACTTTGTCAATGCTGCCGGAAGAAGGAGAAGTTCCTTTAGAAATGGGTTTCAGTCTTTCATCAAATTAGGAAACACGGGTGTTAAATCATATTTGTCAGATATCATAGTGAATGGCGAAGTAGCATCAGGAAGAGAAGATACCGTCGCCGAGCGGCTTGGTTTTCTGGAGTAGGTGCGCGTCCTAGCAGCAGTACCTCTTCTCTTTCTGGCAGATATTTCTTTTTGGGGACTTTTTTATTCTTGGCCCTTTTCTTTTTCTTGTCTGAACGTGCTGTACAACCACACTCTGATGACATCTTTTGGGGGATTTGTCTTTTTTGTTTTAACTTCAGCATTAGGATCCCATTTTAAGCGGGAACGAATAATGACACCTCGTACAGGACCACTGACAGCAGGTATCATAATATGTTTGTTTTTAGGTCTCTATTCTTGGATCTGCCAGTCGTGACAGTGCTACTTTATGTTTTTCAAAAAGGCGTTGGTTCGATGAGATATGTGAAGTAACTGATGTGCTGTCGAAGTAAGCCATCATAATACTTTTTTGGAGATTGGCTTCTAACTAATGTGCTCGGACTCATGCATTTATTTAGCGATTGATGCCATACAGTGCAAGAATCAATTAGGCTGGAACACGAGATTGAAGGGAGATATGTTTAATACTGTTTGAAAGAAAAGAAGAGCAGGATGGTTTAATGTGGTTATTTTTGTATTCTTCAGCTAGATGCGAAAGGGGATGTGTAAATGACAGGACTTCCTTCTTGGCACCAGTGGTAAAACAATTTGATACGAAATCTCAAATAATCATTAGAGGTGGGTTTAAAATCAACGAGTAGATATGCATGAGGTGTTTGTGTGGCGTCCTCGTACGCATAATACAATCAAGGTATTCCTAATTGTTTGACTAACACTTGCACTTGAAATTTTTCTGTTGGACTTTTAAACAAAAACTTATAATTGGCGTCAAGAGGTGCAAACCCGGCCGGTTCTTCGCAATTCAACAAGATCAAATCGTCACGGACGCTCTCCAGGTGTTTCATGGGTTTTCTTTTGTTGAAAGTTGCGACTTGAATCTGCCAAGTATTCCGTCCCGGGTAATATCAGGCATTGCATGTAAGGGTATAGTACTGTGTCTTACATTGCCTTACCCTTGTGTAGGATAAAATGTGTTTGTATATAAGGGTATAGTAATGTGTCTAGAAATATTTCCTCACCTTTGTACGTGATTGTATGTAAGGGTGTAGTACTGTGTCTATAAACATTGCCTTACCCTGGCGTGTGATTGTATATAAGGATATAATAGTATGTCTATAAATATTGCTTACCCTTGTAAGTGATAGTATGTAATTTTATATAATGGTATAGCACGTGTCTATAAACATTGCCTTACCCTAGTGTGTGATAGTATGTGTTTGTATATAAGGGTATAATACTGTGTCTACATACATTGAATTTCCCATCAGTGCGATAATGTGTGTGTCAGTGTGTGTAGTGTATTGTAGTGTGTGTGTGTGTGTGTGTGTGTGTGTGATAGTATGCGTTTGCACGTCAGACCTCTTAAACACTTTTGACCCTATAAACACTTTTTACCTCATAGCGTATCCCGAATGTCAAACATATTGGCGCCTGTATAATTATCACTTGACCCCATCCGATCTTCTGCATGTTAAACCTATGGCGTCTACACAATTATCATTTGACCCCGAGTGTCTCCCGCATTTCACCTATGGGCACCTATATAATTAAGATATGACTCAGAATACCCTCGTCTAACTACTTTTGTACACATTTACTTCATATAATGCAGTATTAATTATTGGAAATTCTTTATTCTATTCATTTCCATCGCATGAAGCCTATGAGGTTGCCATAGGTCGAGATTACTGTCAAATCGTGAAAAAGAAAGCTCAAGAGTATTATATATGAAAGTATCTTCTTTACATTCAAACAGACAGGTAATGAACATAACAGATGATGCTGGACATAATTCATATTCTTACTATATTAGAGCTGCGACTTCGACTGAATTCTAAATGAAATGTTTGGACATACGCAACGATTCGTGACATTAAGTGTTTTCAGTTGCTCTGAGGCATGAAATTAGGTCCAATATTTTTTTCAATTTCAAGATTTAATTTATAAATCAGTTTTGATGGATTTTTATACGAGCGGTTTAATAATGTAAGAATACACAGCGTAACGTTCCATTGATGCTTATGGTACATGTTGGCATATACTGCTGTGAACAATATCGCTCTACCTCTCAGTGGATTAGGACTAAACTAATCTTCACAAAGGAAAGAGTTAGTGTAGTTAGACTGGTTAAGATTTAATCATTGTAGGGAGTACGTAAACCAAGATAGTGGGGTCACAAACCGGGCAAAGACCTACCACTGTGAGAGTAGACGGATGTTTACTGAATCAGCATAGTAAGGTCTAATATTTAGATACAGAAATAATATATAAACTTAGCTCAATATCTTTTATACCCTAACTTTCTTACTGTTAATATACAAAGTTAGTGCAACAATGAGAACAATTTTAATTATAACCCTGCCACCATGAATCAGTAATCTCAGTACTTTGGCTTGCCCCATAATTAACTGGACCAGTATGAACTAAACTAAAGATCGAAAGCTATTACAACAGATTAATAGCAGGACTACTAAAAGTGATGCTGCTGCTGCTACTACTAATACGACAACGACGTGTAGTTGATGATATATGTATGAACTAACAAACTTTCACAATGGGCCGCCATAGCTGTCTTTTGAATTTAAGAAAAAACAAACTTGAATGATATGATGTGCAAACCTCTTTATATAAGATGCCTCTGTCGTCATATTATGAGCAAACTCCTTTCTATGCAGTTTTCTCGTCCTTATATTATGTGCAAACTTCTTTATATGTGGTGCGTTTACCCTCAGGGCCGACAAGGGGGGGGGGCAATCGGGTATACGCTCCTTCGTCAGTATTGTGCTTGTGTGTGTGTGAAAAGGGTAGGTGGGTAGGAAGGAGTACTTAAAAATATAATCTGCAATATCAACTGTTGTCTTGCTGATATACATGTATCTGTTAGTTTCATTTGTTTTTGAGAATTGTTAGGATTGCATGGCGTAAGGTAGGTGAGAATTTAAAATAGAGACTGTTCAAAATGGTCAGAAGGAAATACTATTCTATCCCTACCATGATGCACCAGAGTCTGCCTTATTTAGTGCTTCCCATTTATCCCCATTTTAAAACAAACGCTGTACAAGACTGTCAGCCCGTATCCTGCTACGATGGTCTCTCTCTCTTGACCATCGTAGCAGAATACGGGCTAAAATCTATGAAATGGCGAACGTAGAGAATTTTCGTTTGTGTCATCCCACGATATCTCTGGACTTATGAATGATGGTAAAAGTTAAGTCAAACAGACCATAGGATGAGAGAGAGAGAGAGACAGAGACAGAGACAGGGACAGAGTTTTAAAGTCAAACCGACCAGAGAGAGAGAGAGAGAGAGAGAGAGAGAGAGAGAGAGTTTGTGGTCGGTTGTACTGTTGCTAAAGCAGAATAATGACTTAGATCAACTGTAAATATATTAAAATATTTTAATTACCTCTTGTTGGTTCGTCAGTTGGCTTAGTTTCTATTCCACATTAATTTCCATGCGCCGGTATCTGAATGGCGTAGCTATCCAAGTGTTGCTACTGCTCTACTTTTATCATTAAAACCATCTTTCATGTTTAAATCATAAGTGTGTATTATATTGATTTAATCAATGTGGAGAAAAATAGAAACCAAGAAAAGAAAACAATCAACTTATCAATATGCAGAGGTGATTGCAAATAACCACTAAAGGCATAGAACTACATTTTGTAGCGGACACACTCGGGGATGTGAGGAGTTCATTCACTAGGTCAATACACGGCTGCCTGTAGTAAATCTGAGCTCCGTTCAAAGGGCAAATATATGTATTTGTATGTGATATAAATAAAATATATGTACAGTATGTACACTGTATCAATGATATACCACTCGTTGTATAAATTTTTCATTAAAAGGAAACTCAGCAAGCTTCGTTTCCTTATAATGAAAAATTTATACATCTCGTGGTATATCATTGATACAGCGTACATACTATATATATATATATATATATATATATATATATATATATATATATATATATATATATATATATATATATATATATTGCTATGTATCTTTCATTTGTATGATGGATTTTCTGCATGATTATATGTTATATATATTTGACTTCGACACTTGTCCTTCGTCCAAAATCAAGCTAATGATGTGCCTGACAAGAAACGGTTGTAAGGTCATTTGTAAACGACATAATACAAAGCTAATATTTCTCTACGATTATCGATTAAATATTCAGATCATTATTAATTGTAAACACATTTACTTCAGTTTGAGGTAAAGATACAATCTTGATTCTGACCTTAGAAACTTCCAAAAAAGAAATTTCCCATTAAGTTGAACAGTATATTTGAAAAAACAAATTTTGAAAAATGAAATTCAGTATT
The DNA here is from genome assembly GCA_016617855.1 of Megalonaias nervosa. Taxonomy (NCBI): domain Eukaryota; kingdom Metazoa; phylum Mollusca; class Bivalvia; order Unionida; family Unionidae; genus Megalonaias; species Megalonaias nervosa. The sequence continues at coordinate 30,085 of JAECUM010012938.1, forward strand.
TGCTGGAGAATAATTAAACCAGGTAAATGTGACTAGAGTTCACCATGTATTTTTGTGCCGATAACAGATATTATATTTGGCATGCTCACCAACTATAGAATAGTAAACAGTGTGACTAAAACAGATTCATTTCCATTGCCAACAATCGAAGATTGCTGTGACAAAATTGGAAATGCAAAACATGTCACCAGATGTGACCTTTTGAAAGAATTCTGGAAAATTACATTGACAGAAAGGGCAAAGCCAGTTTCGGCATTCTTAACTCCAAATGGACTTTATCAATATAAAGTGTTGTAATTTGGGATGAAAGGTTCGCATTCTACTTTAGAACGTTAATAAAAATGATTACATCTGATCCAGATAATTGTGACACCTATATCGATGACGTTAACATTTATAACGAAACCTGGAAAGATCACTTGGAAACCATTCGAAAATTCTTTGTAGACTCGGTGATGCAAATTTTGACAATTTGTTTCAGCAAAGTAAGTTTAGCCATGCTTGTCTTACATATCTGCAGGACGTATAGTGACAAACCAATCGTGTTAGACCAATTAAAGATAAGGTCAAGGTTGTCTCTGAAATCCATCCCTATGACTATCAGTACAATGCAACTGATTTAATGTTTGGAATGGCTGGACGTTATCGGAAAGTGTGCGTAAATGTTTCCATAATTGCTGAATCCCTGACCATTTTATTGAATAAGAAAACCTAGTTTCTTGGGTCTGATAAATATTAGGAGGCTTTTGATAAGTTAAAGACCATACTTAAGAGTGCACTAGTTCTTTGAGCACAGTCAATCGTTTACAATATATGTTGATGTAAGTGATGTTGGGGTTGGTGGAGTATTCATTCAAGAAGGCAAAACTGGCGTAGATCATTAAGTGTGCTATTTGTCTAAAAATTAAATAAACACCAGAGAAGTTATGCCACAATCGAGAAGAAATGTTTGCTTCGGTACTGGATTTACAACATTTTGAAATGCATATTAGTTCAGCTCCTTCTCTGACTATTGTATTCAATGATCACATACCCCATACTTTCACCAGTAAGATAAAAACCAAACATCAGAGAGATTATTAAGGTGAGTTTGATGTTGCGTAAATACAATATTGGCATCTGGTACATCAATGGAAAAGATAATCTAATTGTAGATGCACTTTAATGTGCATGGGAGTATTACACTGATTTGTATATTTTGTTTCATTTAGAAGACATGACCGTATATGATTTTAATTATGTGTAAATTACACATTAGTATTACAGAGTGCCCGTTTTCGTTTTGGACTAAAGCGCTATTTTTGGATTATTGAGAATTCATTCAGATACGTTCTAAATTGTATCCTTGTGGTACATCGGGACGTTCAAGGCTGTTGGAATTCATTCGGAACATTCCATACTTTTGGAAGTGTTGTAGGATATTTAGGCTTATATGGGATTTAATACAAAATGCCATTAGTGTCTCTTAAATATTCATTTGTTCCTTAGTAAAATATATTATTTCTTTATTTTACCCAACTTGTTGGTTTCGTTTCTGTTTGTTACATTGTTTAGGACCTGAGTTGGAATAATATAAAGGAATAATATAAAGAATAGTTCATGTACCAGTTCATATATTCAAATTCTGTTAGTTTCATAAACATATATCAATATGAGGAATGAACATATATTAAGTTTCAGAAATCGATAAAGAATGCTCACATTTCCTTGACTAAATGCGTTCTTCTTTAAGAAAGATCATTTATTTTAACAAATATAGTATCAAACGCATTTCGATAATTACACGAATTCAACATAAACACGGATTTCTGATCCAAAACATTCTCTTTCATTTAAAATTGCTCTATTATTACAAAATGGATGTTTGTTTCATTATACAATAAGCTGCAAATATGAAGAAATAGGCTAAGAGAAACTTAAGAAAAAAAGAAAATAAAACAAATAAAACATGTTTGCGCAAGCAAGATTTAAACAAACGTCTATGACATTCTAAGGTTATATGAGTCATACAGTATATCATTGCACATACTATTCATCATCAAAGCCACCAAAAAGACACATTTAAGCAGTGATAAATTGCGCTTGGTAAAGTCTACATGAGAACAGGGGAAATGCAGATATCTGAATGTCTGTTTATTCACCGGTATAATATAATTCACTTTTCACATATTGATTGTTTATGCATCTTATCAAGTCTTGAAGCGATAGTTCTTACAAGATATCCTCTATAATCTAGAGACTCTCAAGGTCTTTACCTGTCCATTATTATGTAGCCTACACCTGGTCCTCAACAACACTGAACAGGAACTGACGCCGCAAAAGTGTCAACTGATTTGGATCCATTCCGTTTGATTGAAATCAGTAATAGAAACTTCTGCGTGATACCTGATATCATTGGACGTTATGCTGATTTGCGTGCTACTTAATCTGCTTATACACTATGCCGATCTGCATGCTACCTAAACACTTTCCACATTATGCTGACCTTCACCTAAGAAAATCGATTAAACTCATTCATTGAACCATTTGCAAGGTGCATTATCTCGTTGGATATTATACTCAGTGCAAGAAAAATTGAGTTTCAAAAATAGAAATATGACGGACAAAATATGGAAAAAATAGTTTCCAGTAATGTTACTAGGTAGTTTTTGGTCCGCAAACTATAGTGTCGGGTACCAAATGTAAACACAATCTTGTCCAAGAACCAGATCGAATCCATTCTGCTGGAATCAAGTTGTTTTAAATAGAGTCATGCTTTCTGTTTAGATTCTCTGTAGTTCAGGTGAGTATTCTTGCAGTTTTCATTGTGAGAAAAAAAAAATATTTGTTTTGATATCTGGTCGGGAACTATTGGAAACTTCAAAAGACAGATAATGTCACCATTTTTCATAATATAGAAACCAACTGAAACTTAGCAGAAACTATTCAAAATCCATAGTTTCCGGTACGACTACATGGTAGTTTCAGGGATACAGAAACTATAGATTCAGGTACAAACGGAACCCAAACCTTGCTCAAGAGAGGAGTGATATCCGCTAACTTTAATGCTACAATGAAATTGTTTCAAAATGGATTCTTGTGGGTCCATTTTATAATCATTGCAGTTCTGGTGAGAATTCTTGCAGATTTCGTTGCGAAACAAACTAAATAAACTTCGAAAATCCGTTCCAATTTCCATTGCTTTTTAGGCATTTTTCGTAATATAGAAACTACCTACAAACACAAGAATTCCGCATAGCTTTCTAGCAGTTTCGAACGCACGGAAACACCAGAAACCACACGAATCCTCTATATATCATTAAACTATCGGGCAATTTCTGTTGAAAAGGAAACACCAGAATCCACAAGAATCCTCTCTATATTATTAAACTTTCTGGCAATTTGTTTTGAAAATGACACACTAGAATCCACAAGAATCAATTTACGTGTCTTATACTTTCTATCAGGTTCCGTTACACGGAAACACCAGAAAAACAAATCCAATGCAGCTTCCAGAATGTTCTCTTAGTTTACACAACACGAAAACACGAAAAAACACACAATATTCTTTAACTTGTCAGCGTTGGCTAGCAGTGTTCTGAAGACGGAAAGATCAGAAACCACAAGAATCCGCAGATGTTTCAGGTATTTTGTGGCACTCTAGCACAAAAATGCCATCAGAAACCATCTTTTCTGAATTAGTTTCCTGCTTTCTTTCTTTTTTAAAAGGAACAGTAGGATGCAGCATTTGTGATCTAAAAACTGCTAACGATAATATGGAAAAAAGAGTTAACTGAATCGTTATTTTATTATACAACTATGCAAAGCTCCCTTGTTATTCAAATACCGACTAAGAAATAAACCTTCCATTTTAAAATATTACGTTTCTAAATAAACAAGAGTTCTAAAAATAAGACTGCTTTGCACATGTAACTGAAAAATCTACTCGACAAAACATGTATTTTGTAAACTTTTAATGCTAGGTCCACCTTTTTCTAAAAACATTACATTTTAAGCGAATGGAGCGTGATGCAGAAATGATGGTACATAATACACATTTTGTCCCATAAAAAAATTAAATATCGTGCCGAATCTCTTAAACAAATTCCAAAATAAATGTGCTTCAATTTATTTCAAACAGTTGCAGTAAAGAGAGTGACAAAATCATAATCTGCACGCTATCGTATCTTCTTAAGCATTATTCTAATGTACAAGCTTCCTGATTTCCTTGCACATCAAACACATCTGCATCCAGATTGATCTCCCGGTGCATTATACTGATATCAGTGACATCCGTTTACGACTGGGTGCGCTATATACACAAATACCAACAAATATACTGCTGTCTAATGTATAAATATACATGTTTTGTGTCAAAGACTTGATTGTGAAGGGTAATCTTGATGTATTAACCATCATTGAAACAAGGATAATCGAACGTCCTGATGAATTTACTATTAATGTCATTCGTTGGTAGTTTGGGAAAATGAAGTATAGACAAAGGCATTAAAACGGTGGGCTGGGGTTGAACTCTTTTCTTTTTTTTTTTTTTTGTTTCGCATATTATGAAAATAAATTCATTGTCGCCTAGTTCGATTGACAAGTTCCTGCCTGACTCGGAGTAGCAGCTCCGTTGTTTTAAAAATCGTCTCGACGCCTCGGATATCCGGAGAAACGATTCATCAATCTCAGTTCTGTAAAATTTAGTGGTAAGATGCCACCTTGCGAAAACTGTATTCGCTGATACCTTTATGACACCTAACTTGGATTGGGTCTTTTTATTTATCTGTTCTGTTTTGTGTCTTTTGCTGCAGAATGTAAATATTTTGTTTGAGTAGGAAGGACTCTCCAACCCCCGCAGGTTTCTATATCGGAAAAATTCGCAACCCACCTCGTCATTCATTACTTGTGGTTATGAAATGCAAAGCTGATAGCATTCTAACGTAGCGCATGAACAGACCATATAATATATCAATAACACCACAAAGCAATTAGCCTGAACCGCCATATTTTGTCTGGTTTGTTCTCCCTATTGTCTATGGGACTTTAACGCATGCCTAGTAAAGGTAGTTATAATTCAGTCAGGGTTCTCGTGTACTATGTGGAAGAGAAGTTAGATACACGGCATAGATAATCAAGGCCAAAAAAAGCCAGATCCTCGTTAGTGCAGTGATATAATTTGAAAGAGTATGAGATAGTAGGAGATTGAATGTAGAGGGCAGTTATAGTTTGAACGTGGGGATATCGCTTGATTCAGAATACACTCCAAAGAGGCAACACCACATGAAAGCATCCAGTGTCAGACTGGTGGCCTATGGAATCCTGGGAACTCGCTGATAATTTCAGGCCTGGGGAAACCCAGGACGCCTCAGAGATTCCCTAGATCCATCTGCCGTCATGGAAATCTCCTGGTATCCAGCTAGGCAAGTGTGACCATGATTTCGTCTTGTGATGTTCAACAGATCGTTTGTAAAATGATATTCATTCAGATTTATTTAGATTTTCTGATCAAAAGATAGCCATGTGTCATCGAGCTTTTCTGTAAGTGTTAATAATAAATGCTCTAGAAAGTCCATATACAAAAATCTGTGTTCTTTATCATTGAAGTAAACCAATGTTCTTGTATAAATAATGAATCCTTTTTCCTCTATCAAAAGGCTGACTTCACGACTAACCCATGAGTAAACAAGATAAAAGAACGTTACGATGAATTATTTATGAATGACTACAAACCTTCACATTTAATTACGAAGTAAATCTCTGTTTAAACGTAGTCTTCTGGGTCACAGGTGATGGCCAAGAGATAATGAACAGCCGTGAGAATGTAAGTGGAAGTAAAATAAACGAATATGTGTGAATTGTCAAAAGCAAAGATGGGAATGGAACTTTATATTTATTCCATGTGTGTTTTAGTTTTAATTTTAATCCTTATCAAATACTTAGCTGGAAGTTATATCGTTCAAAACAGATCCTTAAAGATGTGTGTATGTATACATTAACTGACCCTAAACCTTTAAAGCACGAACAAATGCATGCAATTTTTTCATCGTAAAACGATATTAAAGCCATTTAGTAAGATCGAGAGTTATGCCAGATGTTATAAAATGCATAAACAATCAAACTGCTACAAATGGCCTATGGCCAACTGTCAATTTAATTACAGTTTATCAGACATACGCATGAAATGCTGACAAAATTTGAATGGCAACCTCCTGTGCAGGCATGTGTCACAAGTTGATTAACAGCGTAAAATAAATGTTAAAAAGAGAACTGACACATTGATAGATTTTACTGTGACATATGCCAAATTTTGTATAATTATTGCTTCGCTATTTTAGCTCGATTTCGGCAATTTTAACTATATATCCAAAACATATTAGTGAAGTGTGTGCAAACTTGAAGAAGACAGTTTTCAATTATATTGAAGTGGTAGCGTTAATGGGTAGACGGAGAATAGTGAAAAAAAGGAAATGGTCAGAGGTGGAAATATATTCAGTCTATAGGTTGCAAACTAGCTTTATCGTTTTCCCACCATTATACAAGTCGTGATAAAAGATAATTTTCCCCAAGGCTGATCTGAAACTTTGTATCCAATGTGCATCTGATACAAGTTTAGAGTCATCGCAGCCGAGAATGAAGTCACGCAACAGACCGCTCTGGTGGCCTAGTGGTTAGAGCGTCCGCCTCGGATGCGGGAGGTTGCTGGAACCCCGGCCGAGTCATACCAAAGACTTTAAAAAAATGGTACTAACAGCTGCCTCGCTTGGCGCTCAGCATTAAGAGGTTAGTGTTAGGACTGGTGAGTCCGGTGTCAGGATAACGTGACTGGGTGGGACATCATGCTACGTGTCTGGGGCATAATGCCCCAGTGCCTGTCATCACTATAAACTGTCACACTGCAGACGTCGTAGCGAAATCACACACACACACACACACACACACACACACACACACACACACACACACACGTCACGCAACAGTTGCGTTTAGACAGATGGAATCAAATTATTTTTTTAAAAAAACTCACACAAACTCGTCTTTTATTAGGACATAACTGTTAGGGGTAATAAACACATCATCAGTACAGTAACTTGAATGGGTTATTATACTGCGTCTCGATTGCTAGCAGAAAGACATCGGATCGCGATCGACCTTTGGCGTCTCACGAGATCCGATGTCCTTCCGCTATCTGACTCAACGTGATACAGTCACAAAGACCACGGTATTATACGGATAACCTGTGTATATCTTTTATATCGGAAAACTAGAACAAAAACCTAGAGAACATTCAAGGTCATCAAGAAATATATCCCTTCTAGGTGTACAATGTATCGCTTGTTAGAAAGCTAACAAGGAATGTTGCAGCAAGTATCCAAGGCCACAAAATCATGTTTCTCAGTATCTGCCCATTTTCCTTTTGAGCATAGCCAGTCAGGTCAACTTGAAACATAAAAGTAAAATTTCATTTGTTTGAAAATGCCTGATTACACTTGTATCAATATTTATATCAAATGATCCGGTGCACAAATAGAAAAGAATATTTTGTTTCTACAGTAGATGATGTGCTCGATGATGTGTTTTTATCCACAGCTGAGGATTAATTGATAGTTTATTTTTAAATCCTGTTTTTATATAAATATATTTTGTTATTATAAGGTTAGCGGGTTAAACCTACAGCGAGTTAATAATCAATGCGCAGTTTTCCTTGAATCATTTTTTCCAAAGACAATGAAAATTTGGAACTAGACTTCTCTTCGAAACTAACTCTAACCTGTCAGAATGTATTCACTGAAACATAAGATAATTTCTTTAACTAAGACACAATTGTTCAAAGTCCTTTATGACTTGGATTGTTGATTCCGATAAAATGCCAACTTAAAACAAATAATATATCCAACGTGACTGCCCTGTACCATGGCTGTAAAGTAAGACATCGTCTGAAAACGAATTGAATAATCTAAACATTTTGGGGCAGAAAATAGAACTATGATACGCATTGCTTGAATAAAAATGTAAGTAACGAGAGAAAATGCGAAATGTTTGATAATTGAAAATGTTAATTAAGTGATTTGACTACAAACACAAAATACCGATGCCCGAAGCTCCCCTATCCAGTTATGTTCAGAAGATAATTTCAAAGAAAATTGTTTATTCGTCTGGAAGTAAAGTACACTGTTGTACAATAAAATAATAGAAAAATTTATGCAAGAACCTGTTGAAACATTCTAGAAATGTATTCAAATTGCTGAGAAGGAGGAATAAATCACGAGTGACAGAACCAGTCTAGTATGTAATCGGCGCAACTCCTTCTGAGACTTAATTGAAAAGCGATGGAGTGTAAGAACATATATAAAGAAATGTTTTACATGCCTGTTTAATGAAATTGAAATACAAACTGAAATATCTGAAAACTTTTATCCGCTCATGAACACAGCAAAATGAATAATTCACCTTAATTTAAATTGTTGCATTCGTGTGCGCCGTGTGACTGCGTACGCCTGTGTGTGTTGGGGGGGGGGGAGGGGGGGGAAGATAAAGATAGATAACATTATATGTATGCTAATAAAACAGTGTCGTGAATGCATACAGTGAATGGTCGGTTTATGAACTATAAAATGTAGACAGAGTTTGTCTGAAGACAGGCCGAATTCTTCAGCTGGAAGATCTAATTAAGTTAATCAAGAAGACGAAAGGATTAATACGTGTTATTCATGAAGATTCTAAATGCCTTTTTGCATCTGTAACGTCAGCTGTATTCCTATGATATTATTTCAAGGACACTGCATCTGCAGCATAGTCTGCCATGCTGGTAAGTACCTAATAAGCGTCTACTCTGTGGATTCAATGCTGCGTCATGTAGTACAGAGTCATTATATACGGGTGTGTCGCCTACCAAATCAATGGTTCTATCCATAAACATGGACATTGATAAACTTTATTTGAGTCAGTATGCATATCAGAACACAAAAAAATAAATAACATTAGTTCATTCAAACTATTTAGCAGATTATCTTCAAAGCCATATCAAAGTCGTAGGTTAACTTTTTCGTTGGATCCAATCGATGTGAAAATATCGAAGACAACAAGACCCAATTTTTAAGGTCAAGGATCAAATATCGCCTGTTAAGAGTACCAAGAAGACGACAACTGCAGAAATTCGATATTATGTAATTAATGTGTATTTGTAATTTTAAAATAAAATTGCGAGATATATTAATCCGAATTCATAATGTAAGTGTTACGTGTAGGCTTGTACAAAAGTAACAAAAGAAAAGAGTGAAGCAAACAGGCTTTGTAAATTTTAACAAAATAATTTATTTCCCTAGAAAACAATGTAAAAATAGGAAAGAGGACTTACGGTTTGTGAATATAATCCAAACATTAATCCTAGAATTGAAAAATATAAGTCCTATCACTAAACAGTTCTAATTGAATCCAGGTTCGAATCTCGATGAAATTCCAATATGGAAGGCGATGACGTCAGATGAGGTCGTTGTACTGATGGCAACAGATCGTCGTTGAATCACAGTTTATAATGTTCCCGTTTAGAACTCCAGAATAAATTTCCACTGAATGGCTTTGTCCCAGAACTTTTATATTAAAGAGCACTTGTGTAGTTTTCTAGAGAATAAATTATTAAATCCCCCTAAAAAGATGAACTTCAAAACAATCTAGCATCAACAATAGAAAAAAACACCTTGAGCTCTGAGGTGTAGGAATACGACTGAATAAATCTACTACCAAATGGTTGTTTTAAGCCGCGATTTTAGATCACATGGTGGCTCAAGTGACGGGTTACGTGACCACTAATTTGAACAGCGCAGTAAAACCATTGCCAATTATCACGTAGGCAACAATGAGGTAAAACAAAATTACATAAGAAAACTCTTATGAATTATACAAAGTGTACATGAAATAATATTTCTATACACGGGAAAGTGCATCTGGAATCAAATTGTCTTTTCCTTTGATGTGCCTGATGTCAAGATTATATTCTTGCAAAAACAAACTCCACCTTAATAATCTTTGATTTTTATTTTTCATCTTGTCGATGAAAGTAAGGGGGTTGTGGTCGCTAAAGACAACAACCGGAGAAGGAGCTGAGCTAATGTAAAGTTCAAAATGCTGTCGTGCCAATGTTAAAGCCAAACATTCTTTCTCGATTGCCGAGTAATTTCTTTGGTGCTTATTTAATCTCTTAGAGAAATAGCACACTGGGTGATCAACACCATTTCTATCTTCCTGAAACAATACTGCTCCAACCCAAATATCACTTGCATCCACAGATAATTTAAAAGATTGACTGAATTTGGAGTTGTGAGAACCGGTGCACTTTTGAGTATGGCTTTTAACCTCTCAAAAGCCTCCTGACATGTTTCATTCCAAATAAACTTGTTTTTCTTACTTAACAAGTTTGTCAGGGGTTCAGCAATATTAGAAAAATCGGAACAAAATTTCCGATAGTATCCAGCCATACCCAAAAATTGCATCAGTTGCTTTTTACTGACAGGCACAGGGAAATCAGATATATCCTTGACCTTGGCATCTATAGGTTTAACTTGACCAGGTCCCACAATATGTCCTAGAAAAGTTACACAAGCACGGCAGAACTCACTTTTAGATAAATTAATTGTCAAATTTGCATCCGTGAGTCTTTCTAAGAATTTTCTAATCGTGGCTGGATGTTCTTTCCAGGTGTCTTTGTAGATGATGACATCATCGATGTAAGCATCACAATTATCTAGACAGAGGTAATCATATTCATCAAACGTTGAAAGGTACGTGAGGAACCCTTCATCCCGAATGGCATTGCTTTATATTGATAGAGTCCATCTGGAGTCACAAATGCCGAAATTTTCTTTGCTCTTTCCGTTAGTGGAATTTGCCAAAAATCCTTTAAGAAGGTCAAATTTGGCGACATACTTGGCATTTCCAATTTTATCAATGCAGTCATCAATTCTTGGTAATGGAAATAAATCCTTTTTTCTCACACTGTTCACCTTCCTGTAATCAGTGCACATACGGAAAGTTTTATCCGGTTTCGGAGCAAGTATACATGGTGAATTCCAGTCACTTTTACTGGGCTCTATGAAATCGTTCTCCAGCAAATACTAAATTTCCTTTTTCAAGTATTCCTGTTTGAGAGGGTTCATCCTGTATGGGTGTTGTTTCACAGGTTTTGAATCTACAATTTCCACGTCATGAAATATTTTGTTTGTCCTCGTTGGAATATCAGAAAACAAGTGCTCATATTCGAATAATAACTGTTTAAGTTCATTCCTTTCTTGTTGTTGCAAATGTAAACGTTTCTCGTCCAGATGTTTCATAATTTCCGAATTCCGAAGATTTGTTGCTCCAAGATCAACAGAGTCCAATTGAATTTCTTCACTTAAATCCTCAGTTTGTGGGACAGGTACAACTAAATTAAATGCATGATTTCCCTGACTATCTCTCTCAATATACTCCTTTAACATGTTAATGTGGCAAGTTGTTTTTTTGTTTTTTTTTTTTGTTTTCGCCTCCCAGGCGAATTTATGATGTAATTTAAATCATTTACTTTCTTTTCAACCGTGTATGGACCATAATACTTGGCCTGAAGAGGATTTTGTGGAATGGGAATGAGAGCTAGAACTCTATCACCAGGCTGAAAACTCCTATCCCTTGAGTTTTTGTCATATCTTGATTTCATTCTGGACTGAGTAGAGTGCAGATTTGCTCTTGCGACCTCACAAGCCTTTGACAACTTGTACTTAAAATCAGAAACATAATCAAGAAGACTGAGCTCAGTATCTTCATTAGAAAGAAGTTTGTCTTTCAACAACTTCAATGGTCCACGCAAAGTATGTCCGAAAACTAGTTCAAAGGGACTGAATCCTAAAGATTCTTGAACGGACTCCCTAACAGCAAACAAAAGTAAATGAATGCTTTCATCCCAATCTTTACTCGTATCAAAGCAATATGATCGAATCATATTCTTCAAAGTTTGATGAAATCTTTCCAAAGCCCCTTGGCTCTCAGGGTGGTTAGCAGAAGATTTAAATTGTTGAATGCCTAATTCGTGCATAGCTTGCTGGAAAATTCCAGACAGGAAATTTGACCCTTGATCCGATTGAACAGATTTAGGAAGGCCAAATTGAGTAAAAAACTTTATCAAAGCTTTTACTATAGTATTCCTCAAAAGAATTGCCTCTGGGAATCTTGTTGAAGCACACATAATGGTCAAAAAATATTGGTTGCCTGACTTTGTCTTAGGTTAGGGATCAACACAATCTGCCATAATTCCACTAAATGGTTTGTCAAATGCAGGAATAAGCTGCAGATGAGCCGTAGGTATCTCCTGATTGGGTTTTCCTACCATTTGACAAGTATGACAAGATCTACAAAATTTACAAACATCACTTTTGATTATTAGCCAAAAAAAGTGAGTCAAGATCGTGTGATAAGTTTCATTTATCCCTAAATGACCAGCCAGAGGAGTTTCATGGGCCAAACTAAGTATTTCCTATCTGTAAGATTTTGGAACTACAGTCTGATAGTTCACTGACCACTCGTCATTCGCAGGTACCTCGGGAGGTCTCCATTGTCTCATAAGAATTCCATTTTTAATGAAATAACAGACAGGTACTTCAGTGGCTTCAGTTTCACTAATGTCCCTCTGTAACAAACAGGAGAGGCTTGTCAGTTACAAGTGGATTAACCACAACCTTGTCTCCAGCTAGGTCGTTGCCTAGTAACAAATTAATGCCCTCAACGGGTAAAGTAGACACTATACCGACTGTCACAGGTCCTGAAACTAAGTCTGAAGACAAATTTAGAGAATGGAGAGGAACGTTAACAAAGCCGCACTCTACTCCCTGAATGAGAACACTCTCATTAGAACAGGACTTCTCAGAAAAAGGCAAAGTACCTGATAAAAAAAGACCCTCAGAAGCTCCTGCATCCCTTAAAATTTTAATAGGGATAGGATTGGCCAAATCACCCATGAGTGATATAGAACCCTTCGACATGAATGGTTCATAATTCTCCATAATAAAATCAGACTGGGGTTTCTTAGACCCAACAAAAGTATTGTTTTCAATACATGACTGTGACATTGACCTCTTAGAAATAAGAGCATTTGGGATAGGTCTATCTCGATTTTGATGCTTCTATTTCAATTTGAAGCAATCATAAATGACGTGTCCTTTTTTCTTGAAATAGGTACACGTAGGAAGAGACGAGGATTTTGAATCAAGTTTATCAGAAGCTTGATTTTTAGATGTTGTGCCAGATTGAGTTTTAGAAGGAGTCTTATTAGGCTGAAATACATTTCTACCAGTAGACTGCTGAGTGAAAGATTTGCCTGCAACAGAAACTTTATGAGTTAAGGAAAACTCATCGGTAGCAAGAGCAGCATTTTCCAAGGTTTCGATCTCATGCTCTTCAAGATGAGTTTTAATGTCATTAGGAACACAGCTCTTGAACTCTTCAAGTAATACAAGTTGTTCGAGACGTTCATAATCATATTCAACTTTCTCAGCTAAGCACCATCTCGTAAATAAATGCTCTTTTTATCTTGCAAATTCGACATACGTTTGTCAAGCTTCTTTTTTTATAGTTTCTGAATTTTTGCCGATAAGCCTCAGGGACTAATGCATAACCCATTAAGATGAACTCCTTAACCGAATCATCGTCAGAACTTTGATGTACTGACATTGAATGGTAAATATCACTAGCTATGCCAATTAGTACACACTGTAGTAACTGAGTCCAATACTCCCTTGGCCATTTCAAATTTTCTGCAACTTTTTCAAAACGAGGAAAATATTTGTCTACTTCTTTCTCTCGAAAAAGGGCACTAACCTGATATTTCTTGAAATATCAAAACTTGAATTTGTGTGTGATGTGGAAATGTGCTTTTCACTTGCCAGCTCTATTTCTTTCATTCTAATTTGAAATTCCCTTTCATCATTCTCTCTTTGTAATTGCATCTGTCTCTCTCTCTCTACCCTTTCTCAAATTGTAATTGTTTATCTTTCTCCCTCTCCTGTCTCTCTCTCTCCTGCTCTTTTAATTGTAATTGCTTATCTTTCTCCCTCTCCTGTCTCTCTCTCTCTCTCTCCTCTTTCTCAAATTGTAATTTCATTTGTTTATCATTCTCTCTTTCCTGTCTCTCTCTCTCCTCTTTCTCAAGTTGCAATTGCAATTGCTTCTCTTCTAATTGCAACTGCAATTGTATCTCTTTCACTCTTTCCTCTTTCTGAAGCTCGAGCTTCCTTAACTCCAATTCCATCTTGTATTTCATTTTTAATTCCATTACTTTTATGTCAGCCTGATACAGACTTACTAACCGAAGCCAAAACACTTTTATCAAAAACATTCTACTCTACCAAATACTGGATCAAAATGTCTTTAATTTCTTGTTTCGTAAGGAAGATTTTGCTTCAGAGAGATCGTATTTTCTGGCAAGTTCAAGCAACTTATCTTTTTCAGACTATCCAACTGCTCCTGAGTAGGACTAGAAAGAAAAGTCTCCCCTTTTAATGACATTGTGAATGAAAGCCTGTTGTTTTCACAAAGATTTCAAACAGAATGTAAAATAGTACTTGGCATTTGAAAACTAAGGGAATTTAAATTTCAAAAAACAATTTTCTGAAATATTCCAGCCAAAATTCAAATATCCCGGACGTGCCTCCAATTTTCTCTTCTTACGTGTAGGCTCGCACAAAAGTAACAAAAGAAAAGTATGAAGCAAACAGGCTTTGTAAATTTTAACAAAATAATTTATTTCCCTAGAAAACAATGTAAAAATAGGAAAGAGGACTTACGGTTTGTGAATATAATCCAAACATTAATCCTAGAATTGAAAAATATAAGTCCTATCACTAAACAGTTCTAATTGAATCCAGGTTCGAATCTCGATGAAGTTCCAGTATGGAAGGCGATGACGTCAGATGAGGTCGTTGTACTGAAGGCAACAGTTCCTCGTTGAATTACAATTTATAATGTTCCCGTTTTGAATTTCAGAATAAAATTCCACTAAATGGCTTTGTCCCAGAATTTTTATAAAGAAGAGCACTTG
>JAECUM010012939.1:0-11673 GCA_016617855.1 Megalonaias nervosa
GCATAGCCAAGTAACTCATTGAATCTTTAAACTGTACTTGTCCCACTTACATGGAAATGATTTTGACTCCGTTCAAAGTGACTTTCGGACGTTCGGTACTTTGTTCCGTATAGTATCTCAACAGAAATTGTCCATCGTATCCCGAGAAATTGTGAGCCACCACCGTGGCATGGCGATGACAATCTCCGTAACGTTCGATATCTTCTTGGCTCCACGTCTCGTCGATAGGGTTTAAGATCCATTGGGCAAAATCGGCCAGTGTGTTCGATCCCCGAAAGATTTTTTCACGTCCTCCAGGAGTCTTGCTGCAGTAAGGGCAATGAGTCAAGATAGGCTCTTGGATGCACTTCTCGCACGCTCGGTGAGCCACGCAGAAATTAGGAATGTGAATGCCAGTCTCTTTCATGCATTCGAAATCGAAAAAGATGAAATTCCCTTTCTTCTTCTGGTCATTCTCTTCTTCTTCTTCATGTTTGGAATGGTATTTTTGAATGTAGCATTGGTGTTCCAAGTCCACGGTTTGGCGACAAATGTGATATCGCTTCTTTCCTGAACAGACGTGCGCCTTGGCATTGTTGGTACGTATGCCTTGTCCACAAGTAGGGCACAATCTCAAGAGCTGACAAGCACATTTCTGCTGTGAACCTTGCTTCTTTAGGTGTTGTTGGTAACAGGCAGGACTGACAAACGTGCGCTGACAAACAGAGCAATGCACTCGTTCTTGTCCTTCGTCTAGACAGGGTGTAGAAGCTAAACATCCTGAGCATTTCGATCCACAATGCTTGTGTTGCTCTCGATTGTTATAGCCATAGTCACATTTCTCACAGTAATAAGTGTATGACAGGAATGCAGTGATACTGGTAATGGCATCAAAATGTCCATCGTGATGATAGACGTGAATGTATTTTCCGTCTTTAAAATCTTGACCTCGAAACAACAGAGGTCCGCGCACTTCTTGAGGGTGAACTTTCAAGGTGTAACGTGGAGCCAAGACGTCTTGCAACTTTTGCATTTCAGGAATACCACAGGGTGTGTCTTTAGCTAACCCCGCTTGCTGTAACAGGAGTTCTGCTTCTTTTCGTTGTTTGGCTCGGTCCGATTGTTGAATAGTTTTCCAGGCTCTTTTCCATTCTACCGTATCGTTCTTGTTGGCATACGTTTGTCCCACCACGATGGCACGGGCTAAGCACATCTTGTCTTTTGGATTGTTAATTTGGACGAGACTACGCTTGAGGTTACGCAAGTTGTCTACCAACATCAGCTTTTTTTTACCTGTCCCTTGGGGAAGAGACACGTGGGTCATGTACAGTGTCGCTTTTCCGTCGGTGATGTGAAACTTGTCGTTGGATTGTTGCACGTGCTGAATCTTGTCGATGACTTTGGAAGATGTCAATTCTGCTGGGCTGCTAAACTCGATCCAAACGGGAGACTTCAAATTGTCGTGATGAATAGAAAGTCTCAAGCGATCGTCTTCTTTGGCTCGACATTGCCGTTTTAGTGTGGTTAACAAAGAATTCCACACATCGGTGATGAACCCTTCTGCTTTTTCCAAGGGTACGTCAGACTTGAAATCTTTAAATTTCACTGCGTACGTGTAGGCTGTGGTTCTAAATTTTCTGGAAGAGCGTTTGTCCGTCTCCCGAATATGGTAGTACTTTTCAGGGTTTACGGGTGGTAATGGACTTTGATTTGGTGTAGACTTTTTAGGCTTCGATTCTGGTTCACTCATCTCATCTTCAAAATCGCTGGCATGAATTTGTGCCAAGACTTCAGCTACTGTGCGAGGCGATAAATCACGTTTCTGCCTCTTACTTTCTTCTTCTTCTTTCTTTTCGAAATGATGCGATCGTTTCATCTTGACGTCAAAAAGTCAAATGACTACCTGTGAAACACCATGAACCCCTATATATCTATGTCAGACCAGGGCATATATAAAGGGCTAGTGACTCCCCTCTCAGTATTCATTTCGCTCTCAAGCTGACCAGCACAATGGAAGAACCCACACAGATAGAACTTCTGATTAGAGCATTGCGAGGTGTGATAAGAAAGTTTTCTTCAGACAAGCCAACGGACTACTCTCCTTCCTTTCGAGATAAAAGTCAAGATACTTGCTATATCTGTCCAAAGAAAGGGCATTGGGCTACAGAATGTCCAGACCGTCAAAGAAGCAAGGCCAGTGTCAAAAGAAACAAAAGTCAAGATACCTGTTATCATTGTCAAGAGAAAGGACATTGGTCTTCAGAGTGCCCTAAGAAACAACAGGAGCAGGAGAAGGAGGAAGAAGAAACAGAGGTAGCCTTGACAAAAGAAGAACCCAGACACGTTCAGAAAGAGAAGACAGAAAAGAAAAGAAGACGAGAGAAATGTGAGGAAGAAGAAGACGAAGAAGAGGAAAAAAGTGTAAAAGTGAAGAAATTGAAAAAACAGAGAGAGTGAAAGAAAAAAGACAGAGAAGAAATCTATGAACTTTTTTAAAAGAGTTGTGTTGTGTTATGTTGTGATATTGAATTGTAAAAAATTTGTAACAGAATAGAACAAACTGAAAAAACGTAAGTGTCTCTTGGTTTTCATTATTTAGAAATAATAAGGACCTACACTCATACACTCACAACACGTACATCATAGGGTTAAAGAAGGGATTTTGAGTTTTAATTGATTTTTGGCAAAATGAATAGTCACTCTTTTCGAGAGTATTGGGTAGCCCTGAAAAGGACTGTTGAGTGTTTGTTTTTTCCTTAGAACAAACTCAGGAACGAGAATCAATTCGCTTTAACTGTCTTAAGCCTTTGCCACGGCCAGGGCCTACTTGTGGACTTGCTCCTGTCAATGATTTAGTAGATATCACTAGGGGTGGTATCTGTGGTGTAGTCACAGGGTTAGGTTGTTTGGCTCGGGAAGGTCTTTTTCTCTTGGGTCGTAATAAAGAAGTCTGATACATTTGTTTCAGACTTCTTAACTCAGCCAAAATGTCCAAGAGTACCGTGACCGTTTGACTTTCGCTGTTCTCCTTCTCTCCTAGACTTTGTTTCTTCTCTACTGCTTCTTCTTCCTGTTGTTTCCTTCTTGTCTCTTCTTCTTCTTCTCGCTGTTTCTGTTCAAGAAGAAATGCTTGCTCTGCTTCTTTCTGCTGCTGTAAAAATTTCTCCAATTCTTCTCTCTGTCTTTGTTTAAAGTCGTCGACACGTGGTAATGAAGGAGAAAGTGGCGAAGGTACTGGTACCGGAACAAATTCTTGGGAAGAAGATAAAAAATCTACTAAATCCCAGTTGAAATCAACCTCTTCGGGAAGTAGCACTGTGTTCACTTTGGTAGCTGCTGCTGTACCATTACTTCTCGTCTCCACAGCCGGTGCACCCCAATTCATTGTCTTCTTGGGTTCCGTCATGTTTCACAAAACACTACCGCATCGATTCACTGCGCACAGACGCTAGTGTGCCTATATAGGAAATGTGACGTCACAGGTAGCTCTCTTCGGATTGGAAGACAGACTCCGCGAAGTGACTGAATTTTGTAACGCGTGGTGGGATTGGTGAACCCTTTCAATCCGTTTCGATCCGGTCTTCCACTATAAATAAACGCGGTTCACTTCATTCCCTTCACCTGTTCTCATCACAGAGAAGATGTTGATCGACGTAGAATCCTCTACTTTGGTATCCTCAATGCTGTTCCGTACAGACTTACCCATGTATGTGAAAACAAAATGGACTGTCATCCGGATCACCGGGGCCACTCTTTGGAAAAGAAGATGTTATGTGGAAAGACAAGGCTGTCCTAAGCGGACTCTCATCTACGGACCAGAAGTGAGACACAGCTTAAGACAAACTTTGAGAAATTTGAGGAAGATAAGAAGACCTATGCGATGTCCTGTATGTTAACAGAATAGTGTTAACATCACATAACAAACAACGGCCCTTTTCAGGGCCACTTCCAATACCTCGAAAAGATCTTAATTTTCATTTGGTCTCCCCTAAACGAATATATATATATATATATATATAAAACCCTTCCTCTACTAAAAAAAGAAACATGCCACCTGTCGCTTATCGCTCTACAAACCCCCAGTCTCCTAGTCACCGCTCTACAAAAATTTCCATTGACGCTATACAGGCCCAGGGTGTTGACCTACTTTCTTGACGCTATACTGGCCCAGGGTGTTGACCTACTTTCTTGACGCTATACTGGCCCAGGGGGGGTCTGTAATGCTAATTCCCATTGACGCTACGGTAACCCACTATACTACTTGCATACACCATTCATGACATTGTCACGTGGTTTGAGTGACTGGCCTGTTTAACAACTCAAGAGTTGTTGAAGTACTTTCTCAGTGCCAAAGCTTTGTTCCCTGCAAAAGTGTCAGATGAGAGGGCATAATTCAGTATAAAGGATGTCCTGTTCCGACTGACAACGCCCAGCTGCTGCTCGTTTGAACCCAATTGTGCAAATGTCGGGAGTGGTAGATTTTGGGGTTCTTGTCAAAATAAAGAATTTTGCATTCTAAAATATCTTATTTCTAAGCTTCATCTTGTGCATCAAACACCAGAATAACCCATAATCGTTCACAGAAACGTGATTTATGGGTCTAATTTCAAGCTTCATTGCCTCTAAGAGGATATCATAAATTATTTAACTTTTGAGGAAGCCTGAGATTAATGGTACACCACAAATCACCATCTCGAGTTCGGCCTTTTTGTATATAGCCACTAAATGTATTTTTTCCTTTTTCATCGCAACTAAAAATAAGTGATGAGATGAGTGAGATAATATTGGAGTTCCTTTTTCCTTTACCAGGAAGTCTGACCTAAATATCAACATTGTGACCAAACAAAAACCATGTATGAGACACGTAAACATGTATTTCACTTCACTCTACACTATATGACAATTTAAAATACTAAAAGGTAGTAAAAAATGTTAAAGAAAGATAGATAGGTAATTGCAGTGTTTAATCATATATCTGACTTTGAATAAAAAGACCACCCATTTAATTTTTCATGGTCGGGAGGATTTTCTTACTTCATAGTTTTTTTTTGTTTAAAATTTGTTTTATAAAATTAGGTTCCTAAACTGAGTAATATTGTTCTAATATATAACCCCAAATCCCTACTATATCCATTATTAAAAACATTAATTAATTTGATGTAAAAGAAAACAAAAATATCATCTTTACTTCATCACATCTCTTACTTTGTATTTTTTGTAATATATGTCATTTTGCAAACAGCAAAGTCAGTTATAAACTATACTTTTGAAACATATAGTATCTTGGTTGTCAACCATCATCTTACCGATCTGTGTCAACAACGACCAACGTGTGGGTTAAAGTTAGGCTACGAACTTAAATTTCATAGGTTTGTTGTTGAATCTGTAAATAGAAGACTTAGACAAAATGTATAGAAGTCTTACAATAGTATAGGTCTTCATGGCAAATGCCTGCATATGACTATTTCGTAAGGTCAAAACATTTATTGTGAAAGAAAGAAGTACTTGAAAATCAAATATACACCTTCAATCACTAATAGTCTGGATTTATACACCTTCATTCACTAGTAGTCTGGATTTATACACCTTCATTCACTAGTAGTCGGGATTTATACACCTTCATTCATAGATTGATTGACTGATTTCTTAAATTTAAGTGGCTTTCGCACATTAGTGCATGTGCCACTGGTTTCTTCCTGCACAGCAGGATGATTAATTATTCCTGGGGGAAGGAATTAGTGCCACATTCCCCAGGTGTTTATGCACACACTGAGTGCTGATAATTTAGCCTTCAGGTCGTGGGACAATTCTAAACACTAGCCGGTGGGTTCTCTTGAATACTGCAGAGTAAAGTTTTGCTTTTAACTACTGCAGCACACTCTTCAATGAGAAGAGACTCGTTGGCATGTAGGTATCACAGGACCACTGTCTTTTTTCTTCCACATACCTGTGGGTCCCTGTTGCCGTACATGCAGTATGCTTCCCATGCACCCATCTAGCCACTCCAACACAGCACCAGCCAGCGCTCCGATAAGTCCCAAATGATCTGACTGTAAGGCTTTCTTGAGTAGGAATGGACTCAACGCGCACTCAGGTTCAATCAGTATTTTCAGTCCGACCTACCGCGGCACCGGGTGTCGACCAAGGCAGAACGAGACGCCAGTTGCTATTGGTCGCGACTATGACGTCACATCGGGACACCTGGAGTTTGGACGGGTGGAAATTGTTCCACATCTCCGTCATGGTACGGGTGTCCGAGCGAGGATAAGGAAGGAAGGGACCCGGCAGAAGACGCAAGCGCAACAGAGCCCTGAAACGCCATTCCGTACTTATCAAATCAAGTCCAGTTAATTCTAATTGACGTATTAAAAATCCAATAATGTGTAAGCCACCTGTGCAATTAACCAAATCAAACGAGTTACTAAATTTCATTATAAAATGCATTCAAAGTTAGAATTTTGTGTACAAAGTGTACTTCTGTTACTAAACAATACCAATCAGCTAAGTTGAAATGACTCGTACATTTTTGTATCACGCATAATAAACCAAGAATAAATTTTGATGGTGGTAGCAAAAGGATCATATTTGAGCTACAACATAGAGATATAATCAAAAACGGTTTTAAAGCCAAAAGGAAAACCATATAACTCATTCAGGCAATTTGAATGGTTTCTCGGCCTTTTCAATACCGATTCCATGTCGGGAGCTCACCGGAGTGTGGGCAGCGCTGAATCTCGGCTGCACCGGTATACGAATGACTCCATATATGTTGTCTGGTGGCAATCCCACGCTGGCTTATCCTCCCGTTTCCGACGGCCGCCTCACACTAATGCCTTCCCATCTAACTCCCTATGGTGCCACGTCATTCGTCAGTGCAGCTAAACTTCTCCAGGGCTGCTAACTTGCAAATCCGGCTTTTATCTGCCAGTTCCAGCCTATAAGGTATCCCATCCCTCACCAGCATGGTCCTCACTGACGTACCATCCTACTAGAACACCAGATACTGTTTTTATTTAATTACTACAATTTCTTTTTACAGCATTATCTTCACAGGTGCTGTAATGAAGTTTCGACGGGTTGGTCGGTGGGTCACCGCGGACAGTTTGCATATAGCCACGCTTCTTATGCATATGACCACGCTTCTTTTTCTTCTGTCTTGATTGATAGTCATGATCACACATGCCGCATATTTTCCCCGCTCCCTCCTCCACCCTTGTCGATTTACCAGCTGGCGCTCCGATGTTGCTCCCTCGACGCCTCTTGCCTGAATGGGCAGAGATATAGACTGACTGACTATTTGGATTAACATCGCTTTCGCCCTTCCGGGCATGTGCGACAGGTTAATGCCTGCACAGCAGGCTGCTAATTATTCCTGGGGTACGGAATCAGAGCCTCATCCCCCAGGCGTTAATGCACTCACAGAGTGCTTCTAATTTGCCATCTGGTTGTGGGTCAAGTAAGTCCCAAATGACCTGATTGAATATGCAGCTGGTGAATTGATTTGAATGGTGAACGGTAAAGTGCTTAACTTTTAACCACAACAGCTCACTCTTCAGTGAAAGAGGAGACTCGTTGGCATGCAGGTATTACCGGACTATCTTTCATCATCCACGTATGGGTCTCCAGTCCGCACATGCAGCATGATATACCATGCACCCACACGCCACTCCGACACAGCACCTGCTCGCTCAGAGGCTTTACTTTGAGTGGGAATGGACCCAACAAGCACTCAAGTTAATCTGGAATGAAATCTACAGCGGCAAACCAGGTGTCAACCAAAGCAGTATGAGGCGCCAGTCGCAATTGGTCGGCGACTATGACGTCACATCGGGATACCTTTTGTTAGACGGGTGGAAATTGTTCCACATCCCCGTCATGGTGCGGTGTCCCAGCGAGGCAAACGCGAAAGTGCCCTTAAACGCCAGTCCGTACTTAATTGTTCAAATTTTGTCCAGTTATACTAATGGACAAAAAATAAAACCAATAGCGTGTTAGCCACCTGTGCAATTTGCCAAATTCTCAAATAGTTAATAAATTTTCCTATCTCCTATCCATCGAATGTTATCTAGTGCAATAGCGTTCATAATAAAAGGGGAGCCCCGAGTGGCCGAGTGGTCTAAAGCGCTCACCGTTACGGATCACTGCCATCTCACCTCTGTCTGCGTGGGTTTGAGTCTCGGGCTCAGCCAATGTGGGTATGTGAGAAAGCTTGCCGGTAGCTTCCCGTGGATCGGTGGTTCTTTCCGGGGTTTTCCCGGGTTCTTCCTCCACCATTAATACTGGCCGCCATGCATAGCCTATCTTGTGCTGAAAAATGGCGTTAAACCCTATAACAACAACAACAACAACAACAACAACATAAATAAAAGGTCCCTAAAATTTTCTTTTGATAAAAATGTCTAAGCGACATTAAAAAAGAAATTTTGGTACAATATTAGGAATGCGATTGTAATTTTGAACGGTACTCAAAGGATCAGATCAGGTATAGTGGTTTGATCGAATCGGGATTCCAAGCCAAATTAGAATCCCTGAAATAATGAGGCAATTTAGATGCCCTTAAAAGGGCTGTTAGGTCGGCAGCCAGGTTTTCAGGCGAAGCTCTTCTTTGCATATCTTGGCCGCAGTACATGGTTCTTCATAAGTATCTTCAGGTATTGCCACAAAACCATACAGGTTTCCTAGCTCAAAGGCGGTATTGATAAGGGTGCCAAATGGGGTCTTGTGGTACGCTTTGCCGTAGTAGTCCAAGACGATTCCCTGCCCAAATTGCCATTGCTGTGGTTTGGTTTTTCTCGTGTTCAAGGTCCGCCATGCTACGTATTTCACCGCACAGGCATAATTATAGGCTTTTTTTCGCTGTGCAGGTTTTCCTCTATTCCTAATTGGGTATAGAGCTGCGTGAGCTCGTTTGTCTCTTCGTTCTCAGTGTTAGCATCCTCGTCACTCACTTCTTCATCCGATTCTTGTTCATGTGTATATTACTCAGTTTCTGTCGTAGCCTCTAGTTCGTCCAAGGCTTGGTCATGCTCAGGAGCTGAGGTGGTGATATCCGTCTGAGCCTCCACGTCCTTCATGTGATGCTGCCGAGTCTGTGTGGATGTTGAATTTATCAGCATTTGGGGTGCCTGTAACGATTCTGTGAGTCCCGGTGTCTTGTTAAAAGTATTAGCCGGCGTATTAAAGTGGTCGGCTTCCCTGGCTCGGGTCGCTTTCCTCGTCCCATACCAGATTCCTCTTGCTACGTTTTTTTTTTATAACCAAACCATTGTCTCGTAGTTCTTTGTTATTTAGGTCCACTCCCTCCGTGATGTTATCCCATGTTAAAAGAAGCGTTGTTCTTTTCGCTCCAGCTCGCAAGTTCCAATTTGTAGCTTGTTTCTTCCAAAGTGGAGCGGGAATTACTGCTATAGCCGGTAGTCATTTTGGCGCCACGCTTTGTTCTGCAATGTTGCGTTCCATCACTACGTGCACTGTTCAGCTGCTCAGAGGGACAGAGTGAGGTGAAAGAATACATGTTCATACAGTGTCCATTCTTTTAAAAAAAACAACAGACACCCATTTGTTTGTTTTTTTAAAATAGAACATTATTTATTCATAATGAACTAACCAACAAACAAACAATTAATACAATATCAACAAATCAACAGTTTATTTTTCAAACAGAAACTTATTTACATTGTTGACAACGTTGTGAAATCAAGATCGACTTCTATTGATTTAGGTTAATGGGCCATTGATGCACACTACGTTTCCTAGCAAAAGACAAAAGATAACCATAATGGTCACAAAACCATCTATCTACTTTATCATCGTTTCTAGAAGAGTCACGATCAAAATAAGTCACTAAATGTTCTAAGGGATATCCAAGACTGCGTTGTTGAAGAAAATACATACAATATTGTCCGTGCTTTGTAATTTCATATTAAAGAAGTGAGTCGTCTTGGCATTTCTTCTCATAAAGTCGATGATGTCGTCTTCCAAAGGCATTAATCCATAAGAATCAAAATACTCCACACTATGATCGTTGCAAAAGTAGACGGCCACCCCATGGGTTCCTGGGAGATGACTATCATCAGTGTTGATGACATAAGCTTAATTGTCTTTAGGTTTGCTATGAGGAAGTTCATCTTTAGCGCACACGACAGATTCCAGGAAGCGGTGTACGAACTGTTTTTCAAAAGGTAATGAAGATCCCAGGTATCCATGTTTTGTATTGGTGTATTTTTTTTTCACAGGTGATGATAAGACATCAATTCAATCCTGACTTTTTGCTTGAAAATCTCTGTCAAATAAACGGTTCTTCGCTTCGTCTCCGTACTCTGTGGAAAGAGAACTTCGATGCGACAGATCTCCAGAGAGGACAATTGAGGGGAGGAATGGTCACGCAAGTCATTTTACCACTGATGCAACACTGCTTCTTCCGAGATAAGACCCCAAGAGTCATCCAGATACTTTTCCAATTTTTCTTCTTGGCTCATCATCAGGAATTTATCGTGATGATTTTGACTGGGATGATCGTTTTGACATCCCCAACAATGTTTCTGGGTTAACGATGTAACTGTTTTCAGCTATGTGCTTTGCAAAGCAGGAGACTAAACGATCTTCTTGTTCTGGCCATCTCGACATCGTGATGTCCTTTTCGTCTTTGTTGTTTTCTGTTGGTTCAAAGACTCTCGTCTCCCATCTCCAAAGAGGCTCCACAGTCCAAAGAGGGATGAGAGTCTTCCATAGCTTCTAATAGTCTAGAATCACTGCTCTCAAACTGTTGATTTCTATCGTATTGTCAAAATTCTGCATACAAGATGACGTTCAACGTCACGAGTAGAGCTTGCGCAAACTGAAGTTCCACACGAAGTTGACCAGATTTTATAGAGTGGTAATGTTCCTCGTCGCTGCCTTGGTCTGGAGTGGAATCAAAAGCCCACAAAGTGTAAACTCCTGCATAATCGTCGTACGAAATGTTGTGGCTGTTGTTGGTCCCTAACTGTCCGTTGGCTTCGTACAGGGACAAGTACGACCTCAAGTAATTCTTCTTGTCAAAGTAAGGTTCGAAGGGTCTGTTACACAAGGTCTTGCCATCTCGACTGACTTCGATTTTGGACACGTTGTAATGCTCAAACTCGAATGGGTTTTGATCGTGGGCTCCGTTGAAGTCTGCATTGCTGTTCAGTAAATACTTGTCTTGCAACCACATGTCCAAATGCAAGCGACTCATCAGTTCTAAACCCTGCCCAACTTTGATTTTGTTTCGACGTTCGTTGAATCCCACATTGTGGTCTGGACTATCTTTTTTAATCAAATCGGTGTCTTTGAATTTATCAGCCGTGTCAGGTTTCCATACCACGCAAGCATCCAGATGGGTGTTCTTGGCTTCTTTTCCGTACGTCAAGAGATTTTCTAGGTACATTCGGTAACGATAAGTATCCAATCTACTGCTTAACTGTTTGTTATCCAAGTACAAATCCACTTCGCTGAACAAGGAATGCATGAAATTGTTGACGGGAGCTAATTCCTCATCGGCGTCAATAGAATTTCCAGTCGGATCGAGAACTTTTACAATCAAGAACAAGTAACTGCAATTCAGAGCGATGTAGTCTTCGGGCTGTCCTTTGATTTCAAATTCGATGGGAGCTGAGGCCGTCAAAGAGGAGATGGGATGAAATTCTACCCATTGGAAATCCTGCATCGTTATCA
>JAECUM010012940.1:0-72193 GCA_016617855.1 Megalonaias nervosa
AAGACCCAGCAACAAAGTGAAACTACTTAATAGGAATAGACGGGACGCCATCAAACTCAGCAAACTTTTCAGTAAGATGAGAAAATCCACCAACTCAGAAGCCCAGGAATCAAACAATCCTGACACTACCCTAGAAAGGAAACCAGACACACCCAGAACCATCAACATAGGAACATATCGATCCACGACATCAACAAGACAAATCACCAAAACAATTTTAACTGGCACTGCAAAAAGATACCTCAAACAAAATACCACATTGATAAAAGTACCCATTACCAACCTTGAAGAGGCACTAGAAGAAACTGAAACAGCAAAACAACGGAAACCAATGCAAATACAAGTGCAAGCTGAAACCGTAATAATAAAACGACCAAAAACAGGAAACCAAACAACAACAACACAGACAACAAAACAAGTAAGCAACAAAGAAACAACAACAACAACATTAGAAAACATAGGCCACAAAGAACAAAAGTATTACCACAACCATGAATTAAAAAAAAACACGAATCGAGGAAGACACACAAAACAACACGGAAACACCACCAACCAACACACCGCCATTAATAGAACCTACAGAAACCATAATCATCAATGAAAATACCATCCCAAGGACACAGGACCACAACAATGCAGAGGAAACGAACACACTACTACCAACGATGACCCACGACAAAAAGACAACAACACTGACAACACCAACAGTGACAACAACACCGGGAGGAGAAAATAAAAAGAAATTGGGAAAAAACAACAGAGAATGAAGTATAATACACCCCCCCCGCACAGTACATCAAGTGCACCAAGGAAAACACAAACAAACGGACAACAACCACAGAGCTTTACTCTATTCCCAACGCAAAACAACAAAGTACCCCCAACAACAACAACACCAGAAACAATAACAACAGAAAATACCAAGGAAAAGACAGAGGATGACATACACAGAGATACAACACCAACAGGAACTAAGAAATGTAAGACCATCAACAAGAATACTGCTAAAAACACTAATAATAACAACAGACAAAGGAAAGACACCACCCACAACAGCCAAGAAGCAGGACCCTCCAAACATATCACACCAAAAGAAAAGACAGAAATAACAAAAGCCCTATTCGAAAACAGAGACGACTTACTACAACAACAACAACTACAACAAATACAACAAAAGCATACAAAAACCAACTGCCAAGCACGCAAATTCGAGAAAACAAACACAACTACCGAAAAAGTACCAAACAAATGTGACGACCCAAAAACAACAAGGACCAAAGAAGCCTCACCAAACAAGACGATACCAACTACAACTAATAACACCCAAACAACAGACAAGGAAAACACCATGGTCATAGAAAAAAAAAACACAATCATAGGGATACAAGCCAACTACAACAAAACAGAAGAAACAAACACACAAACTCCAATAATGACCCGGGGCAATAAAACAACAACAGCCACAACACCAGATATAACAAAAACGAAAGGGGAATATCACAAGCAACATGGAAAGGACAACAAAGAACGAACACCAACAAAACAAGAAAACATCACAAATTCATATCCAAACATCACCACTAACACAAGCAACAATAACATCAAGGACAAGGTAAAGACACAAGAAAAGCAACCTCTCTCCCTTCACCAAAACCCAAATCAAAACAACAAAGATCTAACAACAACAATAACAACCGGGGAAGAAACCAAAAAGAGAAAAGCAGAGAACACGACAAGAAAAGAAATAACACAAACGGAAAACAAGAAAAGAAAACTCAACAACAACGACGAGACCAAGAACAACAACAACAACAGGAAAAGAAAATACATCATACACAACAGCCAGGAGGCAGGACCCTCTAAACACTTTACACAACAGGAAATGGAAGATATAACTAAAGCCCTGCATAAAAGTGAAGACAAACCATTACAACACAAACAAACAAACCTTAATCACCGACCTACACATACATATGAAGTCCACGCCACATCACCTAAAGGCAAACATCCACTCAAAGGACTACCCAAAGTCAAGAGAATAACCAATAACACTGAGCGAACACCAACAAACAGAGATAGCACCATAAAAGATAAACCAAACAACGATAACAACAACATAATGGATGACAAAAATAACAATGGAACGACCAAAAGGCACAGATATCACCCTGCATACTGGACGCTGTACATTTCCAGCCCAAACAAAACATTGCTGAAAATAAATGCTAAAACACTTGCAACAACATTAATGCAACACCATAGGGATAAATTCAAAATAATACGACCAAGAAGCAAATACATTATTATATGGTGCTTCTCCAACAACCAGGTTACCGAGTACCAAAAAATTACCCAAATTGCAGGGATCAAAGTTACAGTTCAACCACACAAGGCATAGCAGGGAGCCCCCCTCCACCATAAGAACAAAGAAATCTTGACCGGCCACTGACCGCAGTAAACTGATACTGGACATAAACTGACTGTACTTGCGCTAACTCCCGTAAGGTAAAGCAAATATTTAACTACATTAACAATTAACTAATAGAACTAAAAACCCTAACAAAACCACTAACAATCCCTACTATTAAATTATTCATATTACTGCCCTTAATTCGCCCTTAATTTAACAACCCAACAAACCAACTCCACCATATAACAAAACTAACCCGCCCGCTCTAATAACTAAAGCCTACAAACAAAATATAAACAAAATACACACACAACGAATTAGTTGTTTGTAGTACACACGGCCGGAAACTTCCTTATATAAATAGGCGATCGTCAAGTCGCAAATCACTTAACCAGCCCTAAAGATAACTCCAAATACAAAGTACGCGCCTGCAATCAACCAATCATCTAAGACCTTACATCTACAATTTAACACATCATCTAAGACCTTACATCTACAATTTAACCCTCCACAGCGTGCTGGTCTGTAACAAGAGCGCATAGCTACTCAACACTATCCCATTGCGGAAATACAGAACCAAAACAACAAAACGTACTAAGAAAGCGGCTAACCAACAAACAATCAGACTCACTCTTACAAAAACAAACAAGCCCAATATATAATAACAACTGGTAACACGCTCCTATAACTACCGGAGCTTATAACCTACTAAGTAAATATAACTAGATAACATCGGCCACATAGACTAGCATCTTCACATTAATAACAACCTTACTAAGTACAACTAATATGTAAACGAACTACAAATCGGTACAAAAACAAAGCAAAAATACCCCAATAAATAAGCAGTTAAAAAAACAAATATTAGAAACCATATAACTAGACCCGTACTCATATACTATATAACCTCTTATACATTAATTACTACTACCAAGCACCGAATGCTAATTAACCCCATACCACACTTGGCACACGTGACCCGATACCAACTACTAAAAATACCGCAATAACAAATCATACTAAGCCAGTGAACAACCAAATTTGACCTAAAACTGTAAACAAAACAAAAGGGAAAAGTAAACAAACAAACTATATACCGAATTCGTAAATTGTGCATGTGCATGGTATTCTTCTAATTACATAACCACGTAGCCATACAAATCTCCCTCAACAGCATTACACAAGAGTTTAAGCAAACAGGTAAAGTAACCAAGGGGTACCATCACATAAAACTGCAAACATAAATATAAACATCCCAATCCCCAACCACCACATAAAAGACTGAAGTTACTCAACACACCTAATTAATTGTTACATAAGCAAACGCACATAATAACATATAAAAGACAACCCACATAAATAACTCATCCCTATAGTGGTTTTATTATATATTGTGATCCTTAATTATAAGCGAACTTATATTACTATAGCCACATAAAAATTAATTCTATATTTAAAACTAAATTTATATAAAATTATAACACTTATACCAAATATATCTATCCCAAACTGTCACGTCTCCTTCTATATATAGACAAGTTACTACTCCCATAACTACATACCTAAATAGGCCTATAATATAATTTAGATAAATATAAACATCTCAATCCTTAACCTCGACACAAAAATCTGAGGTCACCCAACACACATAATTAATTATTATTAAAAATATTTTAAAAAAAACCAAAAAAAAAAACCCACACAAAATAACATATGTAAGACAACCCATATAAATAACTCATCCCTATAGTGCTCTTATTCTATATTGTAATCCGTAATTATAAGTAAACCTAGATTACTATACCCACAAAAAAAAAGAAAATTATTAATTCTATACTTATAACTAAATCTATATAAAACCATAACACTTATACCAAATATATTTACCTATAACTTTCTACGTCCTTATCTATATGTACTCAAGTTATACAAGCATAAATATATAGCTCAATAGACCTACAATAGCTCTTTCATGTTCTCCTCAAAAATAATAAGCGAAACAGGCAAAGTACTAACGTATCAACATTAACTAAACCTAGAAGCAAAACAGGTAAAGTATTCAAGCACCAACATAAGGGCAACACGTCTAATTATTCAACATGGAACCAAGACGCAGTAACAAAGTGAAACTAATCAACACAAACAGACGGGACGCCCTAAAACTTTGCAAACTCTTCAGGAAGATGAGAAAGACCACCCCGACTGATGTGCAAATAACAAGCTATCCCAGCACTACATTAGAAAGGACCCAAGTACCCGCCAACACTATCAACATAGGAACCTATCGATCCACGACATCAACAAAAGAGGTCACCAAAACAATCTTAACTGGCACAGCAGGAAGGTACATCAAACAAAACAATCCAGTGCCAAAGACACCCATCTCAACCACTGAAGAAGCACTACAAGAAATCGAAACGGCACGACGACGCAAACCAATGCAAATCCTAGTTCAACCGAAAATAAGAGGACACAATAACAACAACGATGAACCAACAACAACACAGATCGATAATGCCACACTCAACAACACAGGAACAACAACAACAACCAACAACCCATCCACACCAGAAACTGCAAACCACATGGTAATGAGGGAAAACTTAGCCACAACAACACAAGAAAGCGACTACAAGACAGAAGGAATGAACAAAATACTGCCAATAATACCCCATGACAAGAATATAACAACAACATCACCACCTGCCGAGAGCAACAATAACAAAATCAGGGTAAATGAGAACAGAAATAGGGAAACAATGCCACCAATAAATAGGAAACGAAAAGCCAATTACAACAACAACAACATCATTAACGAAAACTCTAAAATCATAAGACGAAATTACACCATCCATAGCAGCCAAGAAGCAGGACCATCTGAACACATCACACTAAAGGAGATGGAAGAGACAGCGACAACAGAATACAAAAGCAAGCTACCACATACTATAGCACCGGGGAATATGAGGACCTTGCCATAACACCAAAAGGAAAACATCCGATCAAAGGAGCGCCCAAAATCAAGAGTTTCCTTAACACAAAAAATCAAATACCAACAAACCGAGCAACAGGACAGCTAAACAAAAAGAGAAAGCCAAACGACATCGTACACGGTGATGCAAAGCCATCAGGAAACATGAAACGAAAAGCCAACAACAACAACAATAATGACAACAATAACAAACACAAAAGCGAATTCAGCAACCACAACAGCCAAGTGGCAGGACCCTCCACACACACCACAACAAAGAAAATGGAAAAAATAGCACAAGCCCTACAAGAAAGCGAGGAAGAACCAAAGCAACAAACACAACAAGTACCAAGTACCCTGGGTAGCGACCACTTCCCAGTTAGTACAATGATCTACTTACAAAGCCCAAGAGAACACCGACGAACCCCACAAAAATGGAAAGTAGAGCAACCAGACTGGAACCAATTCCAAGCAATACTGAGCAACGTACATATCAACGACCTGCATAGCAATGATACCAACATATACTACGATAACATCACCAAAGCAATCAACGAAGCAGCACAAGAAACGATACCAAAAACAAGCGGAAAGACAAGAAAAGGCCAGGTACCATGATGGACAGAATAATACAAAAAGGCTATCGAAGAGGAAAAAAAGGCACTAAACAGATACCGACACACAAAACTATCCACCGATCTAGTCACATATAAACAACATGAAACCAAGGTAAAGGCAGTTATCATAGAAGCCAAACAAAAATCTTGGAAAGACTACTGCTCCACGCTCACACATCGCACCAGATCCAAAGAAATATGGATAAAAATCAAAGCTATCAGAGGGAAAGCCCCAAACTCAACTCCAAGAATAGCGGGAGCACAAACTAACCAACAAAGGGCCGAACTACTAGCACAACACTTCGCTCACTCTAGCAGTAATCTAAACCACACACAGGCATTTACGACTCAAAGACAGCTCATGGAGGAAAAATACCCTCACATATTTACAGACCAATGCGCAGAACAAATCAGCAACACATCACCTCTAAACGACGACTTTACAATATATGAATGGAAACAAGGCCTACAAAACAAAAAACCCACTGCAACTGGTGAAGACGGCCTCGGATACACCATTTATAAACAACTATCCCCAAACATGCAACGGATAGCTGTCGACATGATCAACCTAGTATAGAAAACAAGTGCCATCCCAACATCATGGAAACAAGCAATCGTCATACCAATAACTAAACCCGGAAAGGATCCAAAACTTGTTACATCCTACAGACCTATCTCACTAACAAACTCCATCTGCAAAATCATGGAAACGATGGTAACCAACAGGATCAAACACCACCTGGAAGCAAACAACCTGCTGTCCGAAACTCAGAGCGGCTTCCGTAACAAACGATCCACAATCGACCAATTGATCAGGCTAGAGGCAGACATCAAACTAGCCTTTAATGCAAAACAAAAATCTCAAAGACACCTCATAGCGATATTCCTAGACCTGGAAAAAGCATTCGACCTGGTATGGACCAAAGGACTCATCTCCAAACTAAATCACTACGGAATCAACGGCAGGATGTATCAATGGATATCGAATTTCCTAACAGGGCGACAAATTAAAATTAGAATCGGCGACAAGACCTCAAACACATACACACTAAAAAACGGAACACCACAAGGAAGTGTAATAAGCCCGACCCTCTTCAACATAATGGTCAACAGCCTCATTGACTACATCGACAACCCCATTAGTCTCACCCAGTTCGCCGACGACAGCGGGATTAGAAAAGCGGGAAATCCTTCTAACCAAACATACATCAACCAACTACAGAAGAACCTAGATTCAATTTCGCGATGGGCGACCAACTGGGCTTCAAAATCTTCAGCGGAAAAACAGTTGGAATGCTATTCTCCCCAACAAAGAAACGCAAGCCAGAATATCCAACCTTGTACCTACAAGGAACACCAATAACCTTTGTCAAACAGACGTACTTCCTAGGAATGACCCTAGATGAAAACCTCAGCTGGAATCACCTCATCAAAGACCTCACCAGCAAATGTAAACAAGATCTCAACCTCCTAAAACATAAAAGGAACAACATGGGGAGCAGACCAACATACACTACTTATGCTCTACAGGTCACTAATCAGAGCCAAACTAGATTATGGATGCCAAATATACGACTCAGCCAACACAAAACTTCTTCAACAGCTCAACACCATCCAATACAAAGCCCTCAAAATATGTACAGTGGTACTACCAAACACAGCAAACGACGAACTTCAGATACTAACAGGAGAACTACCCCTACACATCAGGAGAGAAGAACATATCCTAGGATATACCATCAGAAACTCCATACACAGAGACAATAACCCTGCTAGAACAGCCATCAGGAACTGCGAGGGACCCTTCAGCAAAAAACTGGTACCCAACCCCCCAGCTTGCAAGAAAATCCACACACTGAAAGACGAATTACAAGTAACAGAAATTCAGGCAGAACAGCACAAAGTCTACGACTCGACACCATGGAAGAACACCGCCCCTACAATAAACCTTACAGTGCAGAGACTAGAACATAAACAGCACAACCCATGGAAACTCCTGACCGGAATTACCAACATATTAGAGGAACAATACCCCTCACACATCAAAATCTACACCGATGGTTCCAAATCCCAAGAACTCAACAGAACAGCGGCAGCCATCATAGTTCCGGAACTACACACCAAAATCGAAGCTAGACTACCAGACGGATGTTCTATTTACACAGCGGAATTTTGGACAATTAAAAGAGCGTTGACATGGATAAAAACCCAAACCAACAAACATCATGTAATCATCACGGATTCACTAAGTGTCCTGAAATCACTAGAAACAGGGTCCTCACCAAGCCGGGGCAACATGCTACAGGAAGCAATGGTTATCCTACGAGAACTGGAATCGAACCAGTTTAAGGTGGAATTCCTATGGGTACCTTCTCACGTCAACCTATCTGGCAACGACAAAGCTGATCTAGCAGCCAAACAAAGCCTCCAACTCAACGAAATGCAAAACATCGGCTACAGCGTCCAAGAACTTTAGAGCAAGGTAAGACAACAAATAAACCGAAAATGGCAACAGCATTGGGACAATTCTACCAAAGGTAGGCACCTATACCAACTGCAAAAAGAAGCTACCAGAATCATCAGAAAGACAACCACATTGCCAAACAACGAACTACAAGTCATCGACAGACTGAAAACAGGTAAAACACTCCTAAAAACCAGCTACGGAAAACACATAAAAGACCAACAAAACGACAACGCCAAGTGCCCGCACTGCGCCGAACAAGAAACACTCCACCACATCTTCAATGACTGCAATAAATACAGCATCCAGAAAAACAACTTCAAAAAATACCAAGAACGAATTGGATCGCCAACAACGTACCCGGAAATATTGGACAAAAACAAGAACAACAACCTAAAGACCACCTACAACAGCATTATTATATTCCTAAAGGAAATTGACAAATTTAAACACATATAATTAAAACATACGATCAACAGTGCACAACTTAAGAACAACACCATACCACAAACAAAAATACAAAACGGACTATGGCCCCTGGCCAGCCAAACGGCAAGTCAAAACACGAAACATAAACCCACACTGCAAGACATATGACGAAGGACCAGCGGTATAAAAACTTTCAAACAACAAAACAAAAAATCTTAAACGACAAGGCCGCAAAAAGATAGAAATAGACATATTTATTTATATAATGCTACCCCAACACCTCCCCAGCATGAGTGCACCTGACGCAGAAACATCACCCCGGCATGCACCCAACATCCCCACTAACACCTATATTTTTTTTGGGGGGGGGGAATGAGGAGGGGAATTTAAAAAAAAATTTTTTTATTTACTCCTTCCACTTAGCACCATACGCATGAAACTAACCTGATGACACTAGGAAACTAACCGGACGAACATAAAACAAAGGGGATACACAAAGACTACGACACTAGCTGAATCAAGGAAAAATGATAATAAACTGACGGCCAAAAGAAGTGACTGCAAGAAGAGGGGAATATAACAGGCCATCCAAATCGACCAGATAAACCGACCACCACGGCAATAACATCCAAATCAGCCAGATAAAAGCTCTACCGACGACCACGGCAACAACAGAAAACAAAGACCAGGACAGAAGAACTGGAGGAGAGGGATCCTCCTTATTAGCCTCCTTATTTTTCTTTAATTACTTCTTTATTTTATTTACAATCTCTTAACTTATATATTTTATACTAGTTTATTCTTACCTAATTTAACGACGAATAAGCAAAGAAGTGTCTGTAACCGTATTAATTTAAAGTATATTAATTCATCATAAATAAGTTATATTAAATCATTTTAACTTATTTACGTTAGCAACGGACAAGCAAAGTGGTTATGTAGCCGGGAAGCACTACCCGCTAACCCACAAATCAAAGGAAATATAAACCCTTGGAGCAGTCCAGGAAGCTCTACCTGCTTCCCCAACCCCATTATTTATTTACCTTCATCTACTTTTACTCTATCCTATATATTCTGTCCTTATTTATTTTAATTTTATTTTTTATTAGGCATTATATTCTAATTTATTTTACTTAATTTAACCTTATCTAAATTGGTATCGGACAAGCAAAGTGGCTAAGTAGCCGGGAAGGACCACCCTCTACGCCACAATTCAAAGGAAATTTAAATCATTGGGGCAGTCCAGGAAGCTCTACATGCTGCCCCAACCCCCTCCTGAAAACAGACATGATACTCCAGCCCTCCCACTACCCCCACCAGGACAAGCATAATAAAAGGATGCTGGGAGCATAAAACAGGTGCTAGGGAAAACATAGTAGCAAATATCTGGGTGGGATCCTGACGTCAACAAGCCAGTGTTGACCAAAGATTTCCCACTATGACCCCGACATCAGGCCAGAACGGGGGGGGGGGACGATCGAGAGTCGGACAAGCAGTGAAGTAGCTGGGATGCTCTACCCGCTACAACACATATCAAAGAAAAACCTAAAAACATCCGGACAAGCAAAAGCTAACCAGCTCGAGATACAATTCCTCCTCAAAAGAAGGAGTTACTGTAGTTCCAACTCGACTAGCCCCACAAACATCCTTCTCCTCACTCCCACCCGCAAAGGCAAGCGAATAAAGACGGGCATTAAACGGGTGCTAGGAAAAACATACTAGCAAACACCCGGGTGGGATCCTGATATCGGCAAGCCAGTGCTGATTAAAGATTTCCCACTAAGAACCCGATCTAGAGACGAAATGGTGGGAGTTGAGGAGAGAGATCCCCCCTTTTCCTTTAACCAGGTATGTCTTCATTTTGGCATTTGAAGACCGATAAGAAAACAGTATTGATCTTTTGGTCCACCGTCAAAATTAACAACCATCAAAACCTACGCGCGAAAAACGCTTAAGGGATGACCAACATCTCGCAGATTGGAAAAAGTTTATACAAATACATAAGTACGCCAAGTACACAAAATTCCAACTTCTCAAATTATTCAAAATTCACAACTCCAAATCTTACGAACAATTGCACAGGTGGCTTACACATCACTGGTATAGGGCTGTCTACTAGAAAAACTAGACACAATTTGACCAAACTGTCCGGCCTTGCTTGGACAGGTACGGGGCGCACGGTTGCGGGTTTGGGGGTGCTCGGGAGTTGTTTCGGGGGCCTTGCGGTGGCGTTTTGCGCTGCCTCGCTCTGGGATCCTTTCCGCCTTTCCTCGTTGCCGGACTGAAAGGGACGCTGTAAATAACAGGAGGCTGTGATGGCACCATGCTCACACCTCCTGCATGCTGGAAAGACCAGCCATGTGCTAAGCGCCCCAATAGGGGGCTGATCACCTACCCAGGGGCCACAGCCAGTCGCGAAAGCACTCGAATGCACAGGCGACTTTAATCCATCAGTCAGTCACCACCACCAGTCTGGCTACATCACAGCCTCAGCAGCCATTGAAAGCAGACGTGCTCCACGCCGCTTCATAGTAAATAATCGAAAAGTAGCAAAAGTTGCAAAATTCATTCTACAACTGAACAGAGAATTACAACAAACAGACAATTCTACAAAATTCGGGACTAAAACCAGACAGAATTGATATATCCAGCTGAAAATACAACCGACTAACAAGACAGGCAGGCAGCAGCCGCAGTAGGGAGCCCCCCTCCACAGTAAGAACAAAGGAATCTTGACCGGCAACTGACCGTAGTAACTTGATACTGGACATAAACTGACTGTACTGCGCTAACTCTTGTAAGGTAAAGGGAATATTTCAGTACATTAACACTCAACTAACAACAACTAAAACCTCTAACAATATTCCTAAAAAATCCCTACCATTAAATTCACCATAATATTACTTCTAACTAACAATTAATATAACAACCCAATCACCAAAATTCCCCATATCACTATACTAATTAGGCCCCACTAAACCCAAACCAATAATCAACAACACACACGCATTGAAATTGGTTGTTTTATATTACACGCCGCGCGATACTTTACTTAAATAAAAAGGCGATTGGTAAACCACAATTATTTAACCAGCCTAGCGATAACAGCCCAAGCGATAAATCCAGCTACAAAGCACGCTCTCGCAACCAATAAAAATCGACCTTACAACTATAAACTGGCCCAACACAGGATATTGAGTTGTTACAAGAGAGCATTGCTACTTAACATTATCCCACTGCGGAGATAACAGAACGAAAACAACAAAACATACTGGGAAAGAGACCAAACAGAACTACCAATCAGGCTCATCCTTACAAAAACAAACAAGCACAATATATAATAACAACTTGTAAAGCGCTCCTATAACTATCGGAGCTGATAAATAAACCTGATCAATTCGGCAGAACGATCTAGTACTAACTACTACATTGTGCATGTATATGATAAAGTTTCTTATTATTACCTCTATTTTAGTATACTCATAGACATATATTTCTCCCACAGTAGCATTACGTAACATTTCAAGCAAACAGGTAAATTAAACAAGGAAGAAATATTTGTAAAATAACACGCTTAAACAGGTAAGACCGTCAAGGATCAACACAAGTACAACAATAAAAGCAATACAACATGGAACAAAGACCCAGCAACAAAGTGAAACTACTAAATAGGAATAGACGGGACGCCATCAAACTCAGCAAACTTTTTAGTAAGATGAGAAAATCCACCAACTCAGAAGCACAGAAATCAAACAATCCTGCCACTACCCTAGAAAGGGACCCAGACACACCCAGAACCATCAACATAGGGACATATCGATCAACGACATCAACAAATCACCAAAACAATTTTAACAGACACTGCAAAAAAATACCTCAAACAAGAAACCACATTGATAAAAACACCCATTACCAACCTTGAAGAAGCACTAGCAGAAACTGA
This sequence comes from Megalonaias nervosa, assembly GCA_016617855.1. Taxonomy (NCBI): domain Eukaryota; kingdom Metazoa; phylum Mollusca; class Bivalvia; order Unionida; family Unionidae; genus Megalonaias; species Megalonaias nervosa. The sequence continues at coordinate 12,838 of JAECUM010012940.1, forward strand.
AACAGCAAAACAACGGAAACCAATGCAAATACAAGTGCAAACTGAAACAGTAATAACAAAAAGACCAAAAACAGGCGAAAACCAAACAACAACAACACAGACACCAGAACAAGTAAGCAACAAAGAAACAACAACAACAACCACATTCGAAACCACAGGCCACAAAGAACAACAGTATTACCACAAGCACGAATAAAAAACAACACAAATTGATGAGGACACACGAAACAACACGGAAGCACCACCAACCAACACACCACCATTAACAGAACCTACAGCAACCAAAATCATCAACGAAAATACCATCGTAAGGACACAGGACCACAAGAATGCAGAGGAAACGAATGCACTAATACCAACAACAAACCACAACAAAAAGACAACAACACTGACAGCACCAACAGAGACAACAACACTGAGAAAGGGAAATAAAAAGAAATGGAGAAAAAACAACAGAGAACGAAGTATAGCACCCACCCACCCCCCACAGAACAAGTGCACCACGGAAATCACACAAAATAACGGACAACAACCACCAAGCTTTACTCTATACCCAACGCAAAACGACAAAGTAACCCCAACAACAACAACAACCCCAGCAACAATAACAACAGAAAATACAAAAGAAAACGAAGAGGATGACATACTCAGAGAGACAACACCAACAGGACCTACAAAATGCAAGCCACTCAACAAGAATACTACTAAAAACACCAATAATAACAACCATAAAAGGAAACACTCCAGCCATAACAGCCAAGAAGCAGGACCCTCCAAACATATCACACCAAAAGAAAAGACAGAAATAACAAAGCCCTGCTCTTAAACAGTGAGAATCTACTACAACAACAACAAATACAACAAATAAAACAAATTCAACAAAAACATACAAAAACAAACTACCAAGCCAGATTGGAATATGAAGACCAACCCATGACACCCAAAGGAAAACGACCACTCAAAGGAGCACGCAAACCCAAGAAAACAAACACAACTACAGAAAAAGAACCAAATAAAGGTGACGACCCAAAAACAACAAGGACCAAAGAACGCTCACCAAACAAGACGATACCAACTACAACTAATAACACCCAAACAACGGACAAGGAAACCACCAAGGTCATGGAAAAAAACCACAATCATAGGGATACAAGCCAACTACAACAAAACAGAAGAAACAAACACACAAACTCCAATAATGACCCGGGACAATAAAGCTACAACAGCCACAACACCAGATGCAACAACAACGACAGGGGATTATCACAAGCAATATGAAAAGGACAACAAAGAACGAACACCAACAAAACAAGAAAACATCACAAATTCATATCCAAACATCACCACTAACACAAGCAACAATAACATCAAGGACAAGGTAAAGACACAAGAAAACCAACCTCCTCCCTTCAACAAAACCCAAATCAAAACAACAAAGATCTAACAACAACAAAAACAACGACAATAACAACCAGGGAAGAAACCAAAAAGAGAAAAGCAGAGAACAGGTCAAGAAAGGAAATAACACAAACGGAAAACAAGAAAAGAAAACTCAACAACAACGACGAGATCAGGAACATCGACAATAGCAGGAAAAGAAAATATAATCTACATAACAGCCAGGAGGCAGGACCCTCTAAACACATTACACAACAGGAAACGGAAGACATAACTAAAACCATGCATAGAAGTGAAGATGAACCATTACAACAAAAAAAGACAAAAACAAACAAACCTTAATCACCGACCCACACATACATATGAAGTCCAAGCCACATCACATAAAGGCAAACATCCACTCAAAGGACTACCCAAAATCAAGAGGACAACCCTTAACATTGAGCGAACACCAACAAACAGAGATAACACCATAAAAGCAAAACCAAACAACGTTAACAACAACACAATGGAGGACAAAAATAACAAGGAAACAACCAAAAGACACAGATATCATACTGCATACTGGACGCTGTACATTTTCAGCCCAAACAAGTCATTCCTGAAAATAAATACAAAAACACTTGCAACAACACTGATGCAACACCATAGGGACAAGTTCAAAATAGTACGACCAAGAAGCAAATACATTATTATATGCTGCTTCTCCAGCAATCAGGTTACCGAGTACCAAGAAATTACCAAAATTGCAGGGATCAAAGTTACAGTTCAACACACAGGGCATATGCTACGACAAAAAACCCAGCACAAACACTCCAAAAGCCACAGCAGCAACAACCAGCAGCATAACAAGGATACAGGTAAGGACAACCACAACAAACAAGAAACCTACAAAAACACAACGATAATCATATGGCAATGGAATTGCAGAGGAATACATGCAAATCACGCAGAACTGATAGCGACAATAAAAGACACCAAACACAAACCCGGCATAATCTGTCTACAAGAAACAATGTTACCAACAACCTGCACCAAAATACCAAAACTCAAAGACTACGACACCAGCTACAATAAACAACGCCCACAAGGAAACCGAGGCAGAGGACTAGCAATACATATACACAATTCAATCCCAGAAGTATTCCAGCTTGATATTAAAATCGACACAGAAAACAACCACATTGAACACCAAGGAATTCAGATCAAAATAGAAAATCGACCCATCAACATCTACAATCTCTACGACCCACCAACCCACACGGATTTAAGGGGCAATAGGCTGAACAAATACGCTAGGAACAATCAGCTCCTAATATTAAACACTGGAACACCAACAAGACTTGATGCTGCAACTGAAAATCTCACAACGCTGGATCTAACACTGGCAACAACACCAAATGCGCAAATCTCCGAGTGGGAGGTACTAAATCAAAGTACCATGGGAAGCGACCACTTCCTAATCCAAACCATCATCCATCTACATCGGCCAAGAGAACAGCAACAAAACATACAAAACTGGAAAATAGACAAAGCGGACTGGAACCAATATCAAGCCATACTAAGGAACATACATATTGAAGACCTACAGGACACCTACACCAACATATACTATAACAACATCACCGAAGCTATCAACGCAGCAGCGGAAGAGACAATACCAAAAACTAGCGGGAAAACAGGCAAAACCCAAGTACCATGGTGGACTGAACAATGCAGAAAGGCAATCCAGGAGAAAGAGAGGGCACTTAATCGCTTCCAAAGAACCAAGCTAACCACAGACCTCACCACATACAAACGACAGGAAACCATTGTAAAGTCAGTCATCAAAGAAGCCAAACAAAAATCTTGGAAAGAATACTGCTCAACACTTAACCATCGCACCAAATCCAAAGATGTATGGGAAAAAATTAAAGCCATCAGAGGGAACGCCCCTAAATCGACACCAAAAATAATGAGAGCACAAAATAACCAGGAAAGAGCGGAACTACTAGCACAACATTTCGCCCACGCTAGCAGCAACCAAAATCACACACAAACATTTATGACACAAAGACAACTCATAGAAGGCAAACACCTACATATATTCACAGATCAACACCCAGAAGAAATCAGCAATATCTCGCCCCTAAACGACTACTTTTCACTCCATGAATGGAAACGGGCCCTACAAACAAAAAACCCACAGCACCAGGAGAAGACAACCTCGGATACATCATATACAAGCAACTACCACCAAACATGCAACGGATAACAGTCGATTTGATCAACCACATATGGGAAAGAGGAAACATACCAGCATCATGGAAACAAGCAATAGTCATCCCGATACCAAAACCCGGTAAGGACACTAAAATCGTGACATCATACAGACCGATCCCCCTAACAAACTCCATCTGCAAAATCATGGAAACAATGGTAACCAACAGAATCAAACACCACATGGACGCAAACAACCTCCTGACAGAAAACCAAAGCGGCTTCCGTAACAAAAGATCCACAATCGATCAACTCATCAGATTGGAAGCGGATATTAAACTGGCCTTCAGTGCAAAACAGAAAACAAACAGACATCTCATAGCAATATTCCTTGACCTGGAAAAAGCATTCGACCTGGTATGGAACAAAGGACTCATCTCTAAATTAAACCAACGCGGAATCAACGGAAGGATGCATCGATGGATCGCGAACTTTTTAACAGGACGACAGATCAAAACTAGAGTGGGCGACAAAACCTCCAACATATACACATTAGACAATGGGACACCGCAAGGGAGCGTAATAAGCCCCACGCTCTTCAACATAATGGTCGACAACCTCACGGACTACATCGACAACACCATTTCTCTATCCCAGTTCGCCGACGAGAGCGGAATCTGGAAAGCTGGAAATCCCAACAACCATACCTACATCAGCCACTACAGAAGAACCTTGACTCAATCTCAACATGGGCAAACAACTGGGGATTCAAAATATCAGGAGATAAAACAGTTGGAATACTCTTCTCACCAACAAACAAACGCAAACCCAAATACCCAACCCTGTATCTGCAAGGATAGCCTTTTAAATTTGTCAAACAAACATAATCTCCTGGGCATAAAATTAGACGAACACCTTACTTGGAAACACCACATCACTGACTTAATCACCAAATGCAAGCAAGACATGAACCTACTGAAACATCTCAAAGGAACAACATGGGGTGCAGACCAACAGACACTACTCATGCTCTACAAAGCCCTAATCAGAGCAAAGTTGGACTATGGCTGTCAACTTTACGACTCCGCAAACAAAGCACATCTACAAAAACTCGACAGCGTACAAAACAAGGCACTCAGGATATGTACAGGACTACTACCGAACACATCAAACGATGAACTACACACACTGACAGGAGACCTACCACTACATCTAAGAAGAGAAGAACATATCCTACGATATGCAATCCGAAACTCCATTCTCCCAGAGAACAACCCAACAAGAACAGCATTCAGAAACTGCGAAAAACCATTCAACTCAAAACTAGTACCAAACCCTCCAGCCTGCAAGAAAGCCCACACACTAAAGACACTGCAAATAAATGAAACCCAAGCAGAACAGCGAAAAATATCTGACCAAACACAATGGAGAAAAAACAAACCTACAGTAAACCTTACAATCAAAGAACTGGAACACAAACAACACAACCCCTGGAAACTACTAACGGCAATAAATCAAATCCTAGAAGAACAATACACCCTGTACAACAAAATATACACAGATGGCTCCAAATCAAGAGAACTCAACAGAACAGCAGCAGCGGTCATAGTACCAGAACACAGCCATAAAATAGAAGCTGGACTGCCGGATGGGTGCTCAATTTATGCTGCAGAATTCTGGGCTATCAAACAAGCATTGACATGGATAAAGAGCCAAACCTACAAAAAGCATGTGATCATCGCGGACTCCCTCAGTGTCCCAAAAACAATAGAAACAGGATCATATCAAAGCCGGAATAACATGCTAGTGTTACGTATATGGAATTAAATTGTTTGTGTTAGCTTTAAAATTCTTTTTATTTATTTTTGTTTCATGGGATTCGAAATTCTTTTTCAGTAATTCAATATTTTCTTTTAGTAAATGTTGTTTATCTAAGACGTAAAACGTGTTACATGAGAATTAGTTTTAGTTAACCTAGTTCGTCTTGGGTTGGGAAGTTCGTAAACAAGAAGTTAAAATGATTGGTTAGTATCAAGGCCATACTCTGCTTGCGTGATCACCATGTGTAAACAACGTTTTTTTGTTATTGGTTCTTTATTGGGGCTACACGGGCGTACGTGATTAATGTCTTGTAGTAAGAGACCACATGACCCATCTCGCGAGACTGAAATGATGTTTTTGGGGTTTAAATACGCATTCTTAATATTTTTCTGTCAGAGTCGTTTTAACATCTTCAAGGAACAAGTGTTTTGTTTTTTTTTATTTGTTGCCAGATTGTTTGTTTTTCATTTGTTTTTTGGATTTAATAGTTTCTTCTCTAGGAAAATCAACAAGTGGACTTTTTTTTTTAAAAAAAAAAAGTTCTGAAAGATATTCATGGAAATTTATTCTGGAATTATTCGGAAACAAAAACTGTGATTCAGTTGAGGAATTGTTGATATTCATACATGGACCACATTTGACGTCATCGCCTTCCATATTTGTATGTCGTCGAGATTCGAACCTGGATTCTAATAGAACTATTTAGTGATAGGACTTGTATTTTTCATTCTTAGGATTAAATTTTGGATTATATTCACAAACCGTAAGTCCTATTTTCCAATTTTTACATTGTTTTCTAGGGAAATAAATTATTTTGTTAAAATATACAAAGCTTGTTGGCTTTCACTCTTTTCTTTGTTACTGATACGAGCCCTTGTCACGTAACAAAGAAAATTGGAAGCTCGTCCTTGGGATATATGAATTTTGGTTAAATATTTCAGAAAATTGTTTTTTGAAATTTAAATTCCCCTAGTCTTTAAATCCCAAGTACTATTTTACATTTTGTTGGAATCTTTAGTGAAAACAACAGGCTTTCATTCACAATGTCATCAAAAGTGGCAACTTTTCTTTCTAATCCAACTCAGGAGCAGTTGGATAGTCTGAAAAAAGATGAGTTGCTTGAACTTGCCAGAAAGTACGATCTTTCTGAAGCAAAATCTTCCTTAACGAAACAATAAATTAAAAATATTTTGATCCAAAATTTGGTGGGGAAAAATATTTTTGATAAAAGTGTTTTGGCATCAGTCAGTAAGTCTATGACAGACACTGACATTAAAGTAAAGGAATTAAAAACGAAATACAAAATGGAAGTAGAGTTAAGGAAGCTCGAGCTTCAGAAAGAGAAAAAACAAATGCAGTTGCAACAGAAACAATTGCAAGTGCAATTAGAAGAGAAGCAATTGCAGTTGCAGTTTGAGAGAGAGAGAGAGAGAGAGATAAACAAATGAAATTACAATTTGAGAAAGAGGAGAGAGAGAGAGAGAGGAAAGAGAGAAAGATAAACAACTACAATTTGAGAAAGAGGAGAGAGAGACAGATGCAGTTAGAAAGAGAGAATGATGAAAGGGAATTTCAAATTAGAATGAAGGAATTTGAGCTGGCAAGTGGCAAGCACGATTCCACTTCTTACAAATTCAAGTTTTGACATTTCAAAAAATATCAGGTTAGTTCCCACTTTTAGCGGAAAGGAAGTAGACAGATATTTCATTTATTTTGAAAAAATTGCTGAAAATTTGAAATGGCCAAGGGAACAATGGACTCAATTATTGCAATGTGTACTTTTCGGCAAAGCCCGAAATATCTATGCATCCCTGTCAGTACAACAGAGTTCTGATTATGATTTGGTTAAGGAGTGCATCTTCAAGGGTTATGCGTTAGTCCCTGAGGCTTATCGGCAAAAATTCAGAAACTATAAAAAAGAAGGTGGACAGACTTATGTTGAATTTGCTAGAGAAAAAGATCAGTTATTTGAGAGATGGTGCTTAGCCAAAAAAGTTGAACATGATTATGAAAATATCAAACAACTTGTGTTACTTGAAGAGTTTAAGAACTGTGTCCCTAGTGACATTAAGAATCATCTTGAAGAGCACGAGATTAAAACCTTGGAAAATGCTGCTCTTGCTGCTGATAAGTACTCCTTAATTCATAAAGTTCCTGTTGTAGGCATATCATTCACTCAGCAGTCTACTGATAGAAAGGTATTTCAGCCTAATACGACTCCTAAAATTCAATCTGGCACAAATTCTCAAAATCAAGCTTCTCATAAACTTGATTCAAAATTCTTGTCTCTGTCCATGTGTACCTATTGCAAGAAAAAAGGACACGTCATTTCTGCTTGCTTCAAATTGAAATATAGGCATCAGAATCAAGATAGACCTATCCCAAATGCTCTTATTTCTAAGAGGTCAAGGTCACGGTCATATATTGAAAGCAATACATTTGTTGGGTCTCATAAATCCCAGACTGATTTTATTATGGAGAATTATAAACCATTCATGTCGAAGGGTTCTATATTACTCTTGGGTGATTCGGCCAATCCTATCCCTATTAAAATTGTAAGGGATACAGGAGCTTCTCAGAGTCTTTTAGTGTCAGGTATTTTGCCTTCTTCTGAGAAGTCCTGTTCTAATGAGAGTGTTCTCATTTAGGGAGTAGAGTGCGGCTTTGTTAATGTTCCTCTCCATTCTGTAAATTTGTCATCAGACTTAGTTACAGGACCTGTGACAGTCGGGACAGCGTATAGCTTACCCGTTGAGGGTATTCGTTTGTTGCTAGGCAACGACCTAGCTGCAGACAAGGTTGTGGTTAATCCACTTGTAACTGACAAGCCTTCTTTGGATCAGAAAGTTGATCCTATTGAAAAAAGAATACCCTGAGTTATACCCAGCTTTTGCAGTTACCAGAGCTATATCAAAGAAAGCTCTTGAGAATGATTTTGATAAGGAAAATATTCCTTTAGCTGACACTATATTGGTCAGGCTTTTGAAGAGGTCACTTTCACTTCTAATTTGGATCAATCAGGTGGTGTTGATCACAGTCATCCTCTTTTAAATACTCATTCTCTTTTATCTAATCAGGGTGATAAACGACAATCGTCGTCGAACAGGAAAAGATCCTGAGATCTCCTGTTTGTTTCAGAGGGCCATTAGTGAAACTGAAACCACTGAAGTACCTGTCTGTTATTTCATTAAAAATGGAATTCTTATGAGAAAATGGAGACCTCCCGAGGTACCTGCTAATGACGAGTGGTCAGTGAACTATCAGATTGTAGTTCCAAGATCTTACAGACAGGAAATACTTAGTTTGGCCCATGAAACTCCTCTGGCTGGTCATTTAGGGATAAATAAAACTTATAACAAGATCTTGACTCACTTTTACTGGCCAAAAACGAAATGTGATGTTTGTAAATTTTGTAGATCTTGTCATACTTGTCAAATGGTAGGAAAACCCAATCAGAAGATACCTAAGGCTCATCTGCAACCTATTCCTGCATTTGACGAACCATTTAGCAGAATTTTGGAAGACTGTGTTGGTCCCTTACCTAAGACCAAGTCAGGCAACCAATATTTGTTGACCATTATGTGTGCGTCAACAAGATTCCCAGAGGCAATTCCTTTGAGGAATATTAAAACCAAAACTGTAGTAAAAGCTTTAATAAAGATTTTACTCAATTTGGCCTTCCCAAATCTGTCCAATCGCATCAAGGGTCAAATTTCATATCTGGAATTTTTCAGCAAGCTATGCATGAATTAGGCATTGAACAATTTAAATCTTCTGCCTATCATCCAGAGAGCCAAGGGGCCTTAGAAAGATTTCATCAGACTTTAAAGAATATGATTCGATCATATTGCTTTGATACTAGCAAAGATTGGGATGAAGGCATTCATTTACTTTTGTTTGCTGTTAGGGAGTCCGTTCAAGAATCTTTAGGATTCAGTCCCTTTGAACTAGTTTTCGGACATACTGTGCGTGGACCTTTGAAATTGTAGAAAGAGAAACTTCTTTCAAATGAAGATACTGAGCTCAATCTTCTTGATTACGTTTCTGATTTTAAGTACAAATTGTCAAAGGCTTGTGAGGTTGCAAAAGCAAATCTGCGCTCTACTCAGTCCAGAATGAAAACAAGATATGATAAAAACGCAAGGGATTGGAGTTTTCAGCCTGGTGATAGAGTTCTAGCTCTCTTGCCCATTCCACAAAATCCCCTTCAGGCCAAGTATTATGGTCCATACACGGTTGAAAAGAAAGTAAATGATTTAAGTTACATCATAAATACTCCTTGTAGGCGAAAACAAAAACAACTTTGCCATATTAATATGTTAAAGGAGTATATTGAAAGAGATCGCCAAGGAAATCATACAATTAATTTAGTTGTACCAGTCCCACAAACTGAGGATTTAAGTGAAGAAATTCAATTCGACACTATTGAACTTGGAACAACAAATCTTCGGAATTCGGAAATTATGAAAGATCTAGACCAGAAACTTTTACATTTGCAACAACAAGAAAGAAATGAACTTAAACAGTTACTATTCGAATATGAGCACTTGTTTTCGGATATTCCTACGAGGACAAACAAAAATTTTCATGACGATGAAATTGTAGATTCAGAACCTGTGAAACAACACCCATACAGGATGAACCCTCTCAAACAGGAATACTTGAAAAAGGAAATTCAGTATTTGCTGGAGAACGATTTCATAGAGCCCAGTAAAAGTGATTTTAGTTCACCATGCTTACTTGTTCTGAAACCGGATAAAACTTTCCGTATGTGCACTGATTATAGGAAGGTGAACAGTGTGACAAAAACAGATTCATTTCCATTACGAAGAATCGATGATTGTATTGATAAAATTGGAAATGCCAAGTACGTCACCAAATTTGACCTTCTGAAAGGATTTTGGCAAATTCCACTTACGGAGAGAGCGAAAGAAATTTCGGCATTTGTGACTCCAGATGGACTCTATCAATATAAAGTAATGCCGTTTGGGATGAAGGGTTCCCAAGTACGTTTCAACGCTTGATGAATATGATTACCTCTGGTCTAGATAACTGTGATGCTTATATTGATGATGTCATCATCTACAACGACACGTGGAAAGGACATCTAGCCACGATTCGGAAATTCTTTGAAAGACTCACTGATGCTAATTTGACAATCAATTTATCTAAAAGTGAGTTCTGTCGTGCTTGTGTAACTTTTCTAGGACATATTGTGGGACATGGTCAAGTTAAACCAATTGATGCTAAGGTCAAGGCTATCTCTGATTTTCCTGAGCCTGTCAGTAAAAAGCAATAAATGCGATTTTTTGGGTATGGCCGGATACTATCGAAAGTTTTGTTCCAATTTTTCTAATATTGCTGAACCTCTGACAAATGTGTTAAGTAAGAGAAACAAGTTTCTTTGGACCGAAAAATGTCAGGAAGCTTTTGATAGATTAAAAGCCATACTCAAAAGTGCGCCGGTTCTAACAGCTCCAAATTTCAGTCAGTCTTTTAAATTGTCTGTGGATGCAAGTGATGTTGGTGTTGGAGCAGTATTGATTCAAGAAGACAGAAATGGTGTTGATCACCCAGTGTGCTTTTTCTCTAAGAAATTAAATAAGCACCAAAGAAATTACTCAACAATCGAGAAGGAATGTTTGGCTTTAATATTGGCATTACAGCATTTTGAAGTTTACATTAGCTCAGCTCCGTCTCCGGTTGTTGTGTATAGTGATCACAACCCCCTTACTTTCATCGACAAGATGAAAAATAAAAATCAAAGATTATTAAGGTGGAGTTTGTTTTTGCAAGAGCATAATTTCAACATCAGGCACATCAAAGGAAAAGACAATTTGATTGCAGATGAACTTCCCGTGTATAGAAATATTATGTCATATATACTTTATATAATTCATAAGAATTTTCTTATGTAATGTTGTTTCCCTCATGTATAATTTACATATGGCAAAAAGAAAGCTTTATTATATAAATCTTTCTTTTTTCTTTATGGGGGGGGGGGAGTGTTACGTATATGGAATTAAATTGTTTGTGTGTTAGTTTTAAAATTCTTTTTATTTTATTTTTGTTTCATTACATTTTATTGTAATGATTATTTCCATGGGATTCGAAATTCTTTTTCAGTAATTCGATATTTTCTTTCAGTAAATGTTGTTTATCTAAGACGTAAAACGTGTTACATGAGAATTAGTTTTAGTTAACCTAGTTCGTCTTGGGTTGGGAAGTTCGTAAACAAGAAGTTAAAATGATTGGTTAGTATCAAGGCCATACTCTGTTTGCGTGATCACCATGTATAAACAACGTTTTTTTATTATTGGTTCTTTATTGGGGCTACACGGGCGTACGTGATTAATGTCTTGTAGTAAGAGACCACATGACCCATCTCGCGAGACTGAAATGATGTTTTTGGGGTTTAAATACGCATTCTTAATATTTTTCTGTCAGAGTCGTTTTAACATCTTGAAGGAATAAGGTGTTTTTTTATTTGTTGCCAGATTGTTGTTTTTTTTTTTCATTTGTTTTTTGGATTTAATAGTTTCTTCTCTAGGAAAATCAACAAGTGGACTTTTTTTAATAAAAAATTCTGAAAGATATTCATGGAAATTTATTCTGGAATTATTCGGAAACAAAAACTGTGATTCAATTGAGGAATTGTTGATATTCGTACATGGACCACATCTGACGTCATCGCCTTCCATATTTGTATGTCGTCGAGATTCGAACCTGGATTCTAATAGAACTATTTAGTGATAGGACTTGTATTTTTCATTCTTAGGATTAAATTTTGGATTATATTCACAAACCGTAAGTCCTATTTTCCAATTTTTACATTGTTTTCTAGGGAAATAAATTATTTTGTTAAAATATACAAAGCTTGTTGGCTTTCACTCTTTTCTTTGTTACTGAGTAAGAGCCCTTGTCACGTAACACTAGAAGAAACAATATTCATTCTACGTGAACTGGAATCGATCCAGTTCAAAGTAGAATTCCTATGGGTTCCCTCACACATCAACTTAAGAGGCAACGACAAAGCTGATCTCGCAGCCAAACAAAGTCTACAACACTGTGAAATTCAAAACATCGACTACAGTGTCCTGGAATTATACAGCAAGGTCAGGCAAAAGGTCAACGAAAAATGGCAACAACACGGGGAGAACTCAAAAAAAGGAAGACATCTCTACCACCTACAGAAGGAAACGACCAGAAACATCTAGATGCCCAAAACAGTGCAAAATGATGAACTCCAAGCAATCAACAGACTAAAAACAGGAAAAACACTCATACAAACCAACGCTGGAAATCACAACACGGACCAACGGACCAACAACCGGAATTGTCCACACTGCACAGAACTACAAACATTACACCACATATTCAACGACTGCAATAAATACCACAACCAGAGGAAGAACTTCAAGGATTACCAACAACGAATTGTTTCCCCAAGAACATACCCAGACATGATGGACAAAACAAAGAACAAGAACCTAGAAACAACCTACAACAACATTATCCGATACCTGAAAGCAATAAATATGTTCCAACACATATGATCACAATAAACCATCAATGACACACCAAGAAATAACCAACCAACCTTGCAGAGTACACATAACGGACTATGGACTAAGTCCAGCCAAACGGCAAGTCCGAACACGAGAATGAAGCAATAAAACTGAACGTTATACACCCGTCACATCAACAAAAGCCAAGGCTACCCAAACAACACAACCAAACAGGAAGGACAAGGCAACAAAAATGAAACAACACACAGCGACACAACTCTACCAGAAGGGAAATAACTTACAAAACACACATAACCGCAACAAAACACAAAAACACTAAAAACATAGCAAGAAAAACAAACTCATCTTACAGGTAAATATATCATAGACTAAGACCGGGAGGTCAGCCAAAGTCAAGTCTAAACGCGAAAACAAAAATACACAACACAAAAATCACTTCACCAACAACCCACCAGCATGAGAAAACCCATTTCCTAAAAACCCACCCGCATGAAACCAACCACACCTTAAACCCATCTCCTAAAAACCCACCCGCATGAAACCAACCACACCTTACCACCCACCTGGCATGACCCCCGGCACCCACCCAACATACTCCCGAGGGTAGACCCCAAGATACTCACCAAAATATTAAAAAAAAAAATAAAAAAATAAAAAAAATAAAAAAAAAAAAAATTAAAAAAAATTCTTCTTAAGGAAAAGTGGCTTTACTCCATCCCACTTGTCCACTTCTCCCCTTACCATCGAACACAACCGGCATGAAACTAACTCATAACACCAAGACAATAAACGGACGGACACTAAAACACAACAGGAGTGGTAAAACTCATGGAGTACAAGCCCAACAACCGGACAGAAAATCTACGGACAATCAAAAGAAACATCTCAGCCAAATGCAGAAGGGACCAAAAAATGTATGAGAGGGACACAAAACCAGACAACAAAATCCACACATCGGGACAGAAGAAGAAACAAAAAGAAGAGACTACCTTTTATTAATATACAGATCATATCCTAAATTATAATTTATACATCATGTCCACCTAAGTAATCTATGTGCATTGTATACATGTAAAACATTAGTGGAACCTTACTCCACATTTTCTCCAATTTATCAGATACCTATTAACATATATATAAATGTTAAATATATCTTGAATTACCACATAAAACAAGACTGAATAACAATCCCTGCACCCCCTCTCCCAACCGGACAAGCAAAACAAAAAAGAAGCGAGGGTTATAAAAACAGGTGCTGGGATAAACATACTAGCAAATACCTGTGAGGGATCCTGAGGTCAACAAACCAGTGGTGACCAAAGATTTCCCACCATGACCCGAGCACCAAGGTAAAAGACGAGGGGGGATGAGGGGAATAGGACAAGCTGTGAAGTGGTCGGGAAGCTCCATCCACTACAACACAAAACAAAGTAACAAAAACAAAGCAAAGGGGCAGTCCAGGAAGCACTACCTGCTGCTCCACAAACCCCTTCCCCAACGAAAGTAAACAAAAAGTGCTCCGGACAAAAGTTGTGAAGTGGTTGGGAAGCTCTACCCGCCACAACACATATCAGAGGAAATAACAAAGCAAGGAGCAGTCCAGGAAACTCTACTTGCTGCTCCACAAATCCCCCTCCCCACAAAAGCAAAACAAAAAGCGTTCCGTACAACGACAACCAACCAAATCGAGGTACAATTCCTCCTCGTAAGAAGGAGCTATTGTAGTCCCCACTCGAAATGGCCAACTGTGAAGCAATAAGGGAAGCTCTACCCACAACTTCACAAATCAAAGGAAAAAGCAGTCCAGGAAGCTCTACCCACAACTTCACAAATCAAAGGAAAATGAAGTCCAGGAAGCTCTACCTGCTGCTACAAACATCTCTCTCCTCACACTTATCCACAATACAAGCAAAAACGGGCACAAAACGGGTGCTGGGGAAAACATACCAGCATACACCCGGGTGGGATCCTAATAGCGGCAAACCAATGCTGACAAAAATGATTCCCCACCAAGAACCCGCTCGTGAGGAAAACTGGGAGATGAGGAGAGAGTGTCCCCTTCCCTTTATTAAATAAGACTCAAAGGTCTTCCTGTTGGCATACGAAGACCAACAAAAACAAAAAAAACTCGATCCTTTTGGCTCCACCGTCAAAAATAAAAACCACCAAAAAAGACTAAGCACGAATAATGCAAACAGAATGGCAAACATCCCACACGATTGGAAATCTTTTTCGGCGAACGCACAAGTACACTAAGTACACAAAATTCCAATTCATCAAATTATTCTAAATTCACAACCTGAAACGCTTGAACAATTGCACAGGTGGCTTACATATCATTGGTATAGGGCTGTCCATTAGCAAAACTGGACAAGATTTGACAGGAAATCCGGCCTTGGCGTTGGGCCGAGGCGCGTGGTTGCGGGTTTGGGGGTGCCAATGGGGGTTGTCTCCGGGGCGGTGCTGTGTCATTTGGTGCTGCTACCTTCCGGGATCCTTTCCGCCTATCCTCATTGCCGGAGACTGTGATGGCACCATGCTCACATCTCCAACAGACTGAATGGCCCAGACCGTGCCAAGAGCCCAGCCGGGGGCAAAAGGCCTAGCCCGGGGCTATAACCAGTCGCAAAAGCACATCGTGCACAGGCGACTTAAATCCTTCAATCAGTGAGTCAGTCTGGCTACCCGCGTTGACTAGTCAACACCTTCATGAAAAAATGAATTTGTTCAATGAATTAAGACACAATTATTTTTGGATGATGGATGCAGCCTATGTGGTGGAAAGGATTGAAAAAGAAAGGAGCTATCCAGGCAGCCAAGACTTTGTGACCAGTCAGTTCACTAACCTGAAAGTAGCCAGGGATCAGGTGGCAGGAATTATAGAAGAGGAGGTGGAAAAAATAAGAGGATTCATCAAGCCTAAGTATGTAAGAGTGGGGACATTGAAGGAAGCCCTTGATCTTGTCATCCAAGTGAGGAGATTCTTGCAAGATACATTTAATTGGTCAGAGTGGTCTTTTGTCAAGTGGGGTTTACAACAGTTAATAAAAGCAGAAGACAAGATGAAAAAAGTAATGAAAGAAGAGGTAAAGAAAATCAAAGACACCTGGACAAAAGAGAGAAAGAAGAACGAAAACCAAAAAAAAGAAAGAGGACTTTGAAACACTGAACATAAACTGGATGAAAATACAGAAGAAATTTAGAGACATGGGACATCCAGACTGGATTCCAGACGAAGAAAAGAAAAAGACGAAGAAAGGAATCATTGGAAAATTAAGAAGCTGGTGGAAGAACTGGAGACAATAGAAGCAAAAACCAAAGACCCTTTTCAGGGCCACTCCACTGCCTCGAAAAGATTTATTCTTTCTTGCCTAAAAAATTTTAAAACATACTTTATTATATGCTCGTTTTTTGTTTTTTTTTTCTCCGTTAACTTTACATTGTCAGAATCGTTTAATATTTCCCGATATTGCACCCTCGCGCTGAATTCATACTGAATGCACGCGAAGAAAGGAACTACTTTCTATTGTAAACAAACAATTTTTTTCTGATTGAACTAAAGTAAATGTTTCATGGACTGCCACATATCAACAGCTTTGGCACATTCCGCGTTAACTTGTTTTTTACAATGTTTCAGATTTAGGCTAGCTATAGACGCCAGACAAGGTCCCTACAATAACATGCAAGTTATAAGACATAAACTGTCTTCTTTAGCTAGTAATAAAAATGGCAAAAATATACTTACAATTTTACATCCTGAATTTCCTCAAAATGTACTTTCGTAGTAGCAAATCCGAATTACATGAGCCATGTCATGGGTTCTCAAGGTTGATTACACATTTCGAAATTGTACTGTAATTTCGAGTATATTCCAAATGCAGTTACATCCTCCTTACTGCACTCAAAATGAAATAAACATTAAATTCCACAGCGTCTTTTCGATAACTGCAATTGAAAGACTTCATATTTTCCCACATTATGATCTGAATCATTCAATTACAGAACAGAAACACGCACGCCCATGTCAACACACTTCAATACGATTAAATTGGCAGACGCTGCTGAAATCCGATGTAAGTTACTTCATGTAGATAAATCCAGACCATAATCAAGAAATTGTGTCAATCGACAAAAATACCAAAACGTATTCATTCCATATAAAATGGAAAAGCTGTTGCAATGCGCATTCATTAACAATATTACTCCAAATTTCAATTTTAAGTAGACCAAACGACATTTTCTTTCGTAACTTACGTCTTCGCGCGCGACCAACTTCAAATCTGTCTGGGCGGAGTTACGTGCGCAATAATAATGTTGTTATGTAATGATGCAGCTACGCTTGTGTATTTAGTTTGGAATACGGCATACATTCAGTTACTTTGTTTCTTGTAGTGTATCTTTGTTTATATATTTAAGCCTTGGGTAGAATAAGAAAATGAGCATATAATGAAAAGGTTACTGCATTTGTATGGGAAAATATGAACTCGTTTTGTCGGATGGATATACTGCACTCCCAAGGTCGTGCAGTATAGCCATCCGAAAAACTCGTTCATATTTTCCCGTACAAAATGCAGTAACCTATAAATACTATCCACTGACACGGACGCAAATGCATAACACTTTGTATAGAAATGAAACAGGTGGCATGACGTCACGGTACTTGCTACATTGTTGCAAGTGTCCAGCACCGTGACCTCATTTTGACCCATGGTGTGCTAGTCGCTATACAAAATTCCCATTGTCCGTAAACGTACTCAGGGTGATATTTTGTCCGTATAAATCTTGTCCGTAAACTACCCCACCCCCACCCCGGGGAGGGGGGGGGGGTCTGTAATGTATTTTCCCATTGTCCGTAAACTACCCCTCTTCACTACTAGTGTTTATTATATATTAGTCTACCTCTACGCCAGCGATATCTTTTTAATTATTTTCAAAGCTGAGAATCCAATATATACTGAGACTTTAATAAAATAATAAATAAATGAATTTAGTCATATCAAATTTGGAGAATTTTTTTTTTTAACAGAGTAGATGACACACGAATTCTCATTTTAAGATTTAAGAGAAAATTTATTGCAAGTGAATAAAAATGTTGAATTTTAACTTTCAGTTAATTTTAATAAGTTTGATATATATACTTGATACGTGTTATTTTCAAACCGATCGGAAAGGAAAAAAGAACTTAAATTCCTCTCCACTACATAGTTAAATGCATTATCACTGACACTGAGCCCGCATGAAAATTCAGATTTAATCATTTATGGTGAAAAACTTTGAATTTTGTATAGAAGAGAAACAAATTCCTGCACATAACTTCTAACAATCTTATCATACGTAAATCATATGAACTATTCTGCTTTTAAATTAAAATATATTCAATTTCAACGAGCATCAACTTTCAATTTAATATGCTGTGGAATCGCCGTACTATGGCAGCTGTCATGCGATGGGGAAAGCAGACGGGATAATATTTAAAGGATATAGAATATGCACTATCACCTTTCTTTAATAGTCTTTCCTCAAGAACATTTATTTTATTTATGTTTTTGTTATAGTTCATAAGGTATCAAGTGATGTCAGATTATGTGAAAATCACATAAAAGATATTATAATTGCATCTATTGTTGTTTTTTAAAAGTACAATTTCAATGTTCGGCGATGATATCCGGTTCCGGTGAAAATACGGAAGCCATCTTGAAAATTTCTGGACAACGTAAACAAACGAAAGTAGCTTGATTTATCCGTAATCATCCTCCTGACAGACGAGACTTTTGTCAATATAATGGCATAACATTAACAGTCAAGAATAGAAGGATTTCTTAGGATACTTATCTTCCTTCGTATAAAATGAGTTTTCTTTTGTAAGTCAAAAAACTGGATTCAACCTCTCAATAATTAGAATTGACAGGTCTTCCACCATGAAAAGTTACGTTTGTTTCAGATTTATTCACAACCCTGATACTCTAGACTGCCAGATGTGATTAAACACTTTCAGAGGAAAGAAGTGACTTTAGTTTTCTGCAAGATGGCACTTTCTTGTCTGAGGTAAACTACAGTACACTTCTCAGTTTGCTGTAAATCTGTTGGTTGCAATATCTGCATGGGAAAGGCTGCTGCACTAACTCTATGTTGCTGTAACCACATTTGTGCATTTCGGTTACTACTTTTATTGAAGATGTTTCGCTGTGACTATAGGTTAAGGTGTAGATCACTCACCTTTGTGCAATGTGGGTGTGTTGTCAACAAATGACATTTTGGTCTTTTTATTTTTTTTCTGGAGTAATGCATGTTGTCAGCTGTTTTTGCCTGACAGCAAATCAAATAAGCTGAGCTGAGGCAAGGTATCGTCCTCAAGTGCACTAAAAAAAACCCCCAATTTGTCTGCACTGAGGTTTGAACTTGAGACCAGTGATGAGATGATTAATAAATATATTGAATTAAAATTGGTACTTGCCAGTTCGTGAATTTGAATCGAAATGGATCAGGCGAGTAGTTGACTATGTGCCTAGCCAGGTGAATGCAAATTTGGAACAAAACGAAACTGCCTTTTTTAATGCCATAGCCCTTCAATAAGTTGTGATGTTTTTCTTTTCTGTACTGCAAAAATGTTAAATGTACAAGCTGTCACATTTTCAGTTAACAGGTGAATGTTTAGTGCCAGTGATGTATCATGTTCAGTATAGTACAGTTATTGTTTAGTTACCTTAGAATTTGATTAATTTTCATAATATCATTACTGCAGCTGTACCATGTACAAGAAATTGTTAATTTACCCCAGATTGAATCTAATTACATTAACTTTGTCAACCATCACTAACCATGCAGGGAATCATCATGGGCACTAAGCCTTTACAGAAAGAAAATAGATGATCAGTAGCAAAACGCAGTGAATATGGACAAAATTATTTGCAGCATTGTCTGCAGAAATGGCATACTGGTCTGCGTTGTCTAATCAATACAGATAATGGATCGGTATGCTTATGATATACAGACTATCACATGTCGTAGAGTAGCTGCCATGAAAAAAGTGAATCACACATTTTTGCCACAATGCCATAAAGCTAAATTCAGTCCAGAGAATGCATCTGGTAGCACTGCAGTATACCAACTGCAGATTGGTTTCTGATTAAAACTTGGACATAAACTGCGACTGTGAATTAACAGAAGAGATAGTATTTGAACAAAACGAAGAAGCATTTTTCATATTAATTTGTTTTAAAAATTTGTAAGCAAAGTTTCTGTTTATCTCATTTCTTTTTGTAATTTTGCAATAATGGACACTTTAAACTCCCTTGTTTCTTTTGGGGGTGAAGGGGGTGAATGTTTGGGCAAGCAAGTTGAGAAGCATACTTCCTTGAATTGGTATCAGGGAGGAACGTCTAGTTTTATTCTCTGAAATGAGGAACCATGGTAGCTTAGTTGGTACAGCATTGGACTAGTGATCCAAAGATTACAGGTTCGATTGCAGGCTAGCCTAGATTAACTGCCATATTGTATCCTTGCATAGGCATTGGCTCACATTTTAATGGCATTGTAAAGTCAGTAATGTGTCAAAAGTACCATTGTAACCAATAAACACTACAAAAATTAAGTGCTGAATAATGAAAACCCAGTCACAAAAGCAATATGACCAACTTTTTGGTCACAATTTTGCACAATGAAATATAATTAATTTTATTTCCATTACTCTATTTTTGGGAAGAAATCTCCGATGAAGAGTAAAATATCAGTACTGGCAGTTAACATAGCATTTCGTTGTTTAGTACAACTCCATTGCCAACAACACAGCTGACCAAATCTGCCGGTAAACTAACTGTTGACTTTGCAGGACACAAAGATCTTGTCCATTGCCAAGAAAATTAAGATGAAATTGTCCATGAAAAAATACAGAAGATATCTGCAACCCAGTAAAACTTGTGGTTTGATGATTACATCTTATTTAACCCAATTCCAGTCAACCCACTGGCAACAAATCAGATGCTCTGCCAGCTTCACTGTCATATTCCTTTTTAAGGTGAGACTTTTTCAGGAACTACATGAAAAAGGTTGGTATATTTGAAAGAGTTTCTAAATAACCAGCTTCTGCTTGTCAGTGCCAACTAATTGACAGGTTCATTTCGTCATTCACTCTTGGTGTTAATCTTTTGATATTTAAAGTATCTTTCTTGGAACAAAGTTCCTTGGATGTAACAATGTACCATTCTTAAGACAAATTTGATTGTGTAATTAAAAAAAGATGGTAATGCTGCTGCATGTGTTATTTAGCATGGAAACAAAGGGGAGACATTTTTTAATATAGAGGGGATTTAATGAAGAAAGTACATTACATACATCACATAATGTGGATTGCCTACACAGTATGGTGGATGTGGACACAAGGCAAGGGATTAATTGTCCAGTACAAATAATAATAATAATAATCAGGACTTTGTATAATGCCTAATCTTTAGAAGCTCTAAACGCTTTACAACATTTGACAACACTTAAAAAACATACATAATGTTATGATTACAAAAATAAAAACAAACACCACAAAATTAGAAAACAGAAAACAGGCTGTAAATATATAAGGTAAGGAAACATTGTTAGGTCTTTAAGTCTGTTCTTACAGCTGAAATATGTGAGTTTTAAGAGCGCTCTTGAATGAGATCTTTGTGTCTAAATTCAGTGGGCAATTCATTCCATGTTGCTGGGCCCTGGTATGCAAAAGAATGTTGTCCATATGATTTCATTTTCATAGTGGGAATAATGAGAATACAAGGGTCAGAAGAGGAGCATAACTATCTTGCTGGTGTGTACACATGGGTGAGGTCGGATAGGTATGTTGGACTGGAGCCCGCCAGTGAAACATAGCACAGAGAACAAATTTTGTGTTTAATTCTGGATCGAATGGATAGCCAGTGTAGGGTATAGAGCAGGGGGGAGGTGTGCTCTGATCGTGGTACTCTAAGGATGATCTGAGAAGCTGTGTTTTGAACTTTTTGAAGTTTCTGGAGTAGATATTGAGACAACCAGACAGAAATGAGTTACAATAGTCCTGTCTTGAAATTTTTTTTTTTTTTTTTTTTTGAAGGGTACTCTCCCTGTTGATCTTCACAGACCAGTTAGGGAGGCCCTCCTGCCCTACATATAAATTTGTTGTGTTATATTTTGTTTTTGTTGTATTATGTTTAAGTGATTTGTTGATTGTTTATTATTATTTTTTTTTTTTTTCCTTTAAATTATTTTATTATAAGTACGAATACATTCTGTATACTTTTGGTTCCATTCATCATCTTTTTTTTGTTGTTCTTGTTGTTGTTGTTGTTGTTCTATCAATTGCCTCCATCTTTCTACTGGATTCTCACTTTTTGTTTCAATCCATTCACTTTCTTCCTTCTGCTTAGTTGTTATTTCTCGTGTTCTAGAATCAAGTTGTTTTTGTTGTTGTTGTTGTTCCATCACGCGCCTCCATCTTTCTAGTGGGCTCTCACTTCTTGTTTCAATACATTCACCTTCTTTCCTCTGCTTAGTTGTTATTTCTCGTGTTCTAGTGTCAAGTTGTTTTCGTTGTTGTTGTTGTTCCATCAAATGCCTCCATCTTTCTGCTGGGATCTCACTACTTGTTTCAATGCATTCATCCTTTTCCAAGAGATACTGTTCTTCTTTCTTATTTCGTCTTTTTGCTTTTCTTCTTCCTCTTCTAGTTCCCGCTACTGTTTCAAACATGTCACTCTTTTGTGTTTCTGTTATAATTCCTAAGGATAAAGCTGTCTCAGGAGTTTGATTTACACCTTCACTACTCTTTTCATGTTGTTGCTGTTGTTTTTGTGGGATTAGATTTTGTTCCTCTTCTTGTGGATTTTGTGTTTGTTGTTTTTGTTGTTTTTCCATCTGCTTGGTTATTATTTCTTGTGTGTTAGAGTCAATTGTTTTTGTTGTTGTTGTTGTTCCATCAATTGCCTTCTTGTTTGATTTTGTTGCTGTTGTTGTAGGATTTGATTTGATTCATCCTCTTGTGGGTTTAATATTTGTTGTTGTAGTTTTTCCATCTGCTTGGTTGTTATTTCTTGTGCTCCAAAATCCATCATTTGCCCTTTTCTTTTTGCTGGGTTCACTTCTGGGACCTCTTGGTTTTTAGAAACTCTAAGTTCGGTAAAGTCTCATTAGAGCGCACTCCATTAGAGCTTATCCCACTAGAGCCCCAAAAATATTTTAGTCCCATTAGAGCTAATCCTATTAGTGCGCATCCCATTATAGCGCGAAGAACTAGTATCAATAGAGCGCAAAAAAAAGAATTAATTTTGTCCTTTCAAAACATCCTGCACCAATCATGTCCCCCAGGTAACAAACGCTAAGCTGACAAAGTTGTTGTTTTGTAATGTTGTGTTAAAATATATGCAGGTAATTATTATATACCGGTATGTTCTGTGAAGACTGAATGTATGTGTGTTTTCCATAATAATGGAAAATTGGCTTTAGTGATCTCAATAAGAACCGAAATTGCTCTGTCGGCTTATGTTTATTTGGTTAAGACAGGTTCGTGTCTTTGTTGTAAAAACATGTGTTACGTTCCAAAAAAACACAGCAAAACATTTAATTAGGCATTGCGTTTGACGGCTCCGGGAGTAAACCCCCAAAATGTAACACCTGTATACCTTTGAAAAACTAGCCAATTCAAAACATGTCAAATAGGGACACGTGATAAAAAAAAATAGTTATGGACATTTGTAAAAAGAATATTAATATAATAGAAACAATATATGACTGTAAGTATTCAAACGTGATGGCAATTAAATCATGTTGAACTTCATTTTTTTCTCCGCCCTAGTGTGAATGCGCTCTAGTGAGATTTGTTTGCGCCCTAATGGGATTAGCCATAATGAGACAACAACCAATTTCAGCGCCTCACTGAGCTGCGCTCAAGTGGGATGCGCTCTAGTGTGACCATATCTCTAAGTTCATTTTGTTGCTTATGTTGTGGTTGTGGGGACTTAGTGTTGTCAATCCGTTGGTCTTTCTCTTTGCTTGGGAATATGGTAGCCATTGTAGTTGTTACTGTTGTTGTTTGCCTGGGGATTGATTGTTCTTGTATTTGTTTGTCCTTCATTGGCCTACTAGCTTCTACTAATGTCTCTCCCTGATTCTCTTGATTTTTTGGACATTTGTGTGAGGTGTGCCCTGTTTGTTCACATCTATTGCAAGTTCTGTGATATATGCATCCTTTGTACCAGGTTTTTGTTAGAAAACCAAATAGGTAAAAGGCTCTTTTTACGTCCTTCAGTTTGCTCTTCTCAATTTCAAAGATCCGTGTTCCATTATATATTCTTGATTGAGGGATAGTGTCCAAACGTGCTGATATCACCTTTATGTTAAACTTTTCTTCGAATCTTTCTTTGGTAGCTTGCAATGGTATTTCTAGAGGAATGTCCGATAAATGTAATTCCCCGGTTTGTTTCTTAATTTCCCGCCTAATTGGTGTTGTTGGTTTTACTATCACTGGTAGTCCTTTTATTTGTATTTCTCCGTACGGTAGTATTGGTTCTGTTCCCTTTGGTCTCAGTAGATTGAAAGTACTAAGGAACACTGTCTACTAAGCCTAGTGGAACTCCATGGAGGATTATATCACAACCATAGTCAGTTTTATGACCCCCTTGCTGATTTTATTGCATTCATCCTGTGAGTCAACACACTGAACAAACACTTGGGAGAAACCCCAAAGCTATAAACTCAGTGTTTGCAGGTGTCATTTCCATACCTACCATTTATTGTATTCATCCACTAGAAAAGATTTGAAACAAATTTATATCAATTAAAGAGCTTGACTTAGTTTATCAAATGGAATAAATATCAAGAGACACAGGTCAGTAATAATTTGAAATGTAGATAAATTGATAGACTGATAATCACAACCAATAGTGATTACAAGTGAATGCTATACTATTCATAATATACATGCATGATGAAGTACAAAGGATAAAATGACAACATAATTAGGAAACTTTTATTTTGTAAAATTGGCATTGTATATTGACATCATACAAAAAAGACGTATGAGCTTTGCTAGAAAATGATCCGCCATAACTTTATCAGTAGACTTTGAAAATGAAGTTGATTGCTTGAGAGTATGATAATTTTAAATTTTAAATGATACAGAATTCATCCACACTTTTTTTAAGGCTGCTTTCTTATCAGTGGCTGCTCATATTGTCCATGAAGTGAGTTTTATGTCAAATGTTACTTTGTAACTTGAAATCGGCTGCATTTTTCTTTAGCAATGGTCAATCTAGAAGAGGTTGAGCTTCAGTGTTATTTTTTTGCACTGATGTTTCAGCAGAAACATTAACTTCTGAATGAAAATAAATTTTGTTGAAAGAGAAATAAACATACAGCTATAAGATATTAGTTTGTGAAAAACTAATTGTGATTTGTATTGTCAGAGAAACGGTGAGATTAAGTTATATTTTCACATGAAATTGGTTTCTAGTGGCATATAAAGAAAACATAAAATTGTCATATTTCCAATTAATGTCACAGTAAATGGGAATTAACAACCTTTGAAACCAACACCTCTTCATCAGTTTGGAATAGATAAAAATGTTATGCCATGATATCTGTTTAAAACTAATCAAAATGTGAAGCCACTTACTGAAACTGGCAATGCAAATAGAGATATATGCATTATTGATAGATGTGTGTTGGGCATATGTACAAAGTACAAGTTGAGAAAGTATTTTAAAAAATAAAAGATATGTATCCTACTTGTATAGAACAAAACAAAAACTTGGCTAATTTTACAGTAAATAAATTTTTATCTACCGCAGATACTGATTTCGCAATTAAGTTGGCACCATATTTAGCATTTGCGTTCAATTTCAAAAGATAATGATACAATGGATATAAAGGAGAGATTAACTACTACTGCAATATGGGAAAAACTTTTTTTCCTCTCTCAGCATTTACTAATTGGCATTTTTATCTGCTGTATGAGTACATTTTGGGCATTTAACCTTGGATTATTGTTGCTTTTAAATTTACTTGGGACACTAGTTTTTTATGTGACTTTAAAGATACTTTGGAGTCATAAAGATCTCAATTCTGTTTTGGCAGTTATGGACATTCAGTAGTTTCACTTGTTGGATTAGTTGCTAAATCCTGTATAAATATGCTTTTTGTATGTGTTCATTGGCTACAAAGTGTTTTATTTTAATTCATGCAAACTTATTACAAAGTATAATTAGGTCAAAATGTAACAAGTTATAACTAAACTGATGATAAAACTAATTGCTGGACATTCTGGAACAGTTTTGCAGCATTGGTCATGTGGACCAGAAGAATGAAGTTGTGTCGGCATCAATGGACAATATTACCAGTTTATTTCCTACCAAAAATATTCAAGTGATGATGCTTTTTCATCACATTCCATCATTCATATAGTAAAATTAAACCCATCAGATGAACAAACCAGCAGTCATAAGTATATTTCTTTGAGAAACATGTACGTAGCAGTATGAGTACAACAGTAGGTTTAGTTTTTGAAAAAATAAGTTGCATGGATGTGTATGTTTGGTGAAGAACAACATAGAGGGTGGACTAGAGTTAGTATTTTGGATTGTCGAATGTATATTTTTCATCATGTGGAAACATTTTAAGCAGACAATTAAAATGTGACTGGTTGAATGACAAATAAAAATCAAAGCATTTCTTGCATTCTTTATTGTAATAACTAAATAAATAGTCCATGCAGTCATGTTACATGTTGTGTCAACATCTTTTCCTTCTAATACATGAGATTTTTTTTTTTTTTTTTTTAAAGGCAGAAATCTTTCTCTTGGGTATTAAAATCACCATTAAACTTTCTATATAATGCGATTTATCTAATATTCTCATAGGATTCTTTGTTTGGAAATATATCTTTTATCTCTCGCAATACATGTAGGTCATTGTGTTTTAGTGGACAAGTCTTTGAATAGTAAATGGCATTGTGTACAACCTACAAAGCATTTTTGACCATCTGCTATATTTGCCCAACATTTCACATGATGTAGAGAACATAGTCTCATACATGGTTATATTGCTGCAACTTTCCAGTTGGTGCAATAAAACTTGTCTGTTCACTACAAGCGATGATGTTGACATCCACAATGACAACTGTTTCTAGTCCATGAAGGACAAGAGCATAGAAGGTTCAATTTCCACTAGAGAAATGTGGATTTTCCCTAATCGCCAATGCATGTACTGAAGGTCTTGAGTGTAATGCATGATTTATATGCAGTTGATTGAATTTTTTGTGTTATATTTAAGAATTTAGTACGAGTCCTGCACCCTGACAACCTTAAAGCCCCTCGTATTTTGGTATGTATAGCGTGCACTGTTACACGTGTTTTTCTTGTCAGGTGGGGCTGCTCCTTTCATGGTAGAGTTAAAAACAAAATTCCTGGTTGATCTGATGAATCCTGGCACTAATGCTGCTTACACGTCACATTCACTTGTTTGATTTCACATTGTGTATTTTTTGTTTGGTGACTCAAGCAGAATATATGCAGGAAACTAATAACTTGTTCATCAGCTCATTAATGAATACTTTAACTCATTAACCCCTGCCACCTCTATAACTCGTCGTACTTTACCTTCCTCATCTCCCAAGTGCCACAATAACGTGGCACAGTTTACCTAGCTTGTTTCCAGAGTGCAGAGTCTGAGTGGCAGTATTAGTCTAGGTCTGTATCCCACATGAGTTAAATCGGCACAAACCATTGGTTGATTTCAAGCCATTTCCTAATTATGCAGGCAGTTTAACCAATAAAGTTTTAGCTTACATAGATAGAGGGAACATTTCTGAACAAAGGGAAAAAATTTGACTTTGATAGTGGCAAAAAAAGTGGAAATATTTAGATAAGAAAATGAAGAAAATTACCAGAATCAGCTGCTGGAAGTAGACTTGTACTTGACAGACTCTGAAGGGGTATTTACATGAGGTAAAGTTTGCAAGAGAGATGACAAGTGGAATTTCTGCCTACATTAAATGGAATGAATTTAATGTGTTGATAGTGTTAATTATTTAGTGTTAATTTATAATGAATTTTATGGGTTATTCATGGCAAGAGAAACAAATTGGTAAGAAAATTATTAATTTTTATCTTTATGCATGAGTTTTATTTCTGCATGTAGGATGAAAAATTTATACCATTATGTACGTAATTTTATTGAGAACTGCTGTGCCAAATTTTAGCTTAATTGAAGGAACAAAAATAAGGAAATAACATTTATTGCAAGTAGCTCCCTCTAAATATCTGCAAGCCAAGTACTCTCAGCAAGTCTCAGGGATACAGGTACTGGTAAGGCTAACACTGCTCTAGGTGATCACTTTGCATATATGCTGTAGGGTAATGCCTAGCTGTTTGGCTCAGGGGTTAATGAGTTAAGGTAGGGCAAAATACCACAATACAGGAGCATTTATGCATACCATAAGAGTAAAGAAAAAGATAATTTACCAAATTTACAATTTACTTTCCCTTGCAAAATTAACATGGTTCTTTGTTTATCTCTCATATAAAATCAGATATTTGATACTTCTTGGTGATGTTATGGTGTCATTTCTAAATTGACTCCACCTGGTTGTTTTCAAGGTAATCAGTGCTCACAAAAGCTTTGACATGCTGATATGCAGAGTATAATTACTGTGCATTGTTTTTGCAAATTATTTTCTTTGGTGTGGAATTATTAACTTGGTCCTTTGTTTTGTTTTTCATCTAAATTCACAGTATTTGATACTTCTTGATGACTATACTGTGGCCAGTGCTATATTGACTCTGCCAGGTGTTTTCAAAATTAATCTTCACCAGTTCAAGCTTTGATGTTCAAAACATAATTATGATGCATTAACTATATAAATTTTAGCTTATTGAGATTTATATCAGAAGTGTCATGCTAGTGTAAATAAGGATAAATACTGTACCTAAACTGTCACATGTCTTGTGTTCGATCTTTGGCTGGAATGAATATAATTTATGTACCAACCTGTACGAAGCTCATGCACAGAGAGAGACAAGCAAACCATCACAATTATGGACATGTATTATGTTTTGAAAGAAAAGAACAGAAACCGTCACGTACTGTTTTATTGTGAACCAGTCAAACTTACAGTAACAAACAATGACGAGTGCTCTATCCAAAATAGTGGAATGTTTCATGATCATCAAGGTTTTGAGATGTAAGATATTACATGCATTCTGCTGTAAAGGACAGAACTAAGGTTCTCACCACGTGCTGGGTCGATAATCAGGATGCACATTATACATTAGTACATTGTAAAGGGGGGGAGTGTCGAGTGGTGAGTGCCCCTTTAATTGATTTACCTAGGGAATGACCTCCCTCGTTGTTGTTGCCCAGTGTGAGTAGATGGAACATTGACAAAGAATTAACCACGACTGTTGAGAAGAAATAAACAAATACGAGCCCCCTTAAACAATAAAATAAAATGAATTGAATTAATACAATAACTAAAATTGCAATTACAATCCAACCAATTTACATCAATGGAATTTAATAGTGTTCAATTTACGGATTCGTTCATCATAGTAATGAGTGGTGGAAAGGGTACAATGTCCATGCCCGACTTGCATCACCTGGCATTGTTCTCTCTTTGTGTATTCCATGTCTAGCGTGTATGTTTGGTTCTTCCTCTTGACCCTTCTATTCTGAACTCTCTATTTGCGGACTTCCCTCTTGGACTGTCCTCATCGGGTTACTCGGGGAGGAATATAGAAGGCTGTTCCCTTAAATGACAAGATTACGATTAAAGCTGTGTATGTTTCACCACCTATCCGTATATATAAAATCTCTCACTTCCGTTATTCAGAAACGTAAATAGCTATCCACACTGCATAAATTCTGACTTAATGTGACCTTAACGATTAACGGTCCTTACAAATATACTGTATTTCAGGTAAGGTACAATCGTTATCTATAGTTACAAATGACCATTGCAATATACTAAGTCTGCCCTTAATTATACAGTTTATTGTCCCTGTTCCACGTGGCAATTGATTAGCACTTGACACGTGTTCTGTATACAAACGATGCTGCCGTATATATGACATACATTACTGTATGTCTTCTTACATCTGGCTAGCCAGTTCCACTCAATAAGATAAATGCTCGATTACTATTGCATAAGATTCACTAAATTCTAGCTTACAGTAACAAATAACCTGCAAGATCATTTAAGCATTACAAAATCATATATAAATATGCAATTATCATTAACTCACAATAAGCAGTATCATCCTACAGACAAAGGAAATTAATTCATAAATCCCTATAAAAGACCACCCATTTGAATATTTGGATTATGTGCAATCCGTCAATTCTATCAATGAACTAATAACCGTAAAATTAAAGAAATAAATTGCATAACACTCTAACATGTCAACAGATTTCTATGAAACTGAATAAACAACACATGGATCATAGTCATATCGAACACATTTGCATAAAACTAAACAACAAAATAGAAAATTACATGGAAATTAAAATTGCGTAACTTAATGCTGTTTCTTTTCCACACAATAGTGCATCCTAGCACTATAGCATGTCCTTTCCTTCCAAGACAGCTATCTGGCCTCATTACTTTGTTAACGGGGAAAACTCTTCTCAGGTTTTTCAACCAGTGTCTCAAATTGACTTCTCGCAGGCAAAATTGGACTAAAGAATTCTGAGCCAAGTTGCTACCTTAAATTCAGATTACTTCCCAAAGTGTACGCCTTAATTTTTAACTGACCAATCGAAAGCAACTGTTCCTAAATTTTTCCCAAAATAATCATGTCTTTCATCAGTTTTTGACAGCCTAGAATATGATGCAATTAGTTTTTACCTTGAAGATCATTTGACATGTGGTCCTTTACAAAGTGATGTGGTCGTACTTCTGATGTTCTCTCAGCCAATATATCGTTACATGACTGGGTCAGTTCCACTGAAGCTTAAACATAGGCCCTTTTATGTTTTGCAGATGAAACAAGGGAAATATCAAAGTGAACTTTCTCAAAGACTTTTCTGTGACTTGACTATGATAAAATTTTAATGCACAATTTATTCAACTTTAGGATCCAGTACTTCTTCAAAATTTGACACATTACATGCATGTTCTACATATCAAAATATGGTAGACCCTGTTTTCTAAAATGCTTATTGCATGATTGTTGCAGAAACCTTTAGAGTATGCTGTGCATGAAGTTTGTCATATATTTGTTGGTTTTTACTGATTGAAATGCACTCTGAATCATCATTATTGAACTAACCCAATATGTATACATTTATTTATTGGTATATGGTGTTTCTTTGCGAGGCAGTTACATTACCCAACAGTATCTGTGTGTGTGTGTGTGTGAGTGAGGGGTGGGGGAGAATAGTGAAATGTACCACTGCAAAAATTATTACATTTTTTTATGGATAATCATGGGCCTGACTAAAAAGTCAATATTCCAGACTTCAAAAATTTTACATGCCAATCCTACAATTTGTTTTTGTATTTAAATAAGGGATTTAAATTTAGTTGCTAGTCCAGATTCTGTTAAAAAGTTTTATCGACAAGGCATTTTTCATTTCTGTATCGTTTTTAAAAGAGATGATGACTAGATAGAATGATCCAAATGAAACAGCTAACTGGCATCCCATACACTAATAAAAAGCAACAATAATTGACCAGCTACTGTGCAGTAATAGAGTTGGAAAATGTATTAGGTCTATAAAGACTTGATTGTGCCTCCGACTTTTCAAAGAAAAGTGGGTGACATTCTCAGTCTTTCCATCCATCACATTTTCATTTTAGCTCGTTAATTTTAAAGCTCTTGGAGATCAAGGGATGAAACTTCGTATACTTGTACATAATAGTAGGCATGTTGTGCAAGTTGAGGTCAAAGAAAAGGTTGTGACATTATCCATGTATCCATCCATCCATCAGACTTTCATTTCTGCTCTAACTTTAAAGTTGTTTGAGGTTTGATTTGTACCACATTGGAGGTACTCTCTTGAAAGTCAGTGTCACGGTTGAAGACTTTTTGATTCCATACTTAATGTTTTGTTACTTGAAAGCTGTTTGAGATTAAGGGATGAAACTTGTTTTACTTACACATCATCACATGCCATATTGGATGTCCTATCTTTAAGGTCAAGGTCATGGCTTACTGTGTTTTCATACTTTTCCATCTGCTTTCATGAGTCATTTTTTGCTTAAGAAATTTAAACTTTATATACTTCTACCTTGACATTATGAGGGATCTTGTGTATCACATGATGCATTGGTCAAGTTCACAGCTCAGTAATTTACTTTTCCATCTCACTTTCCCTTTAAACTATGCATGCAATGCATTGACTGCATTTTGGCTTGAAATATAACCTCCAGTACTTCATTTCAGTTATTGCATATTTGTAATGTTGTCTATAATTTGAAATGAATTCATTACAGGAAATAATTTCTACAATAACTATCTTGAACTTTACTCCATATGGTGGATTTATCTTCTGTCTTTGATGACTTGTACCTCATTGCACTACATCAACAGTAAGTAGAGCAAACTTGGTTTCATTGTTGCATGATGATTACCAAACAGTAAAATGTTAGTTAGACCAACCAAGCCTATTTTTATATTTGAGTATAAAAATAGAAACACAAATTTTATTTTTTATGCCTTACCAGAGTCACTCCTCTTTATCTTTAACTATTAATATTATCTTTTTAATGTCTTGTTGAAAGCTAATTGATATAACAGGTTTGGAAAATCATATCCTTTTGGATGGTACTAATTTATAATTTAGTTGGCCAAATAATTCTTTTATTATTGAGACTTTTGTATAGAAAATGTGACTTCTGTATGAAAGTAAAATCCAAAAACTTAAAAACATTTATGAACATCTTCTTTTTTCAACAAGTACAAAAGAAAAAGATGTTTTCCAGTCCTGCATGTACCTTGTTGAACACAGAGAAAATAGAGCACAAATTGTAAATTTTAGCAATGGCTGAAAAAAGACTTTTCCATTTTAGTGGTGGCCGAAATAACAAGACTTTTAAGCCGAAGAAAAACATTCCAGAGGGGACACATCAGTATGACTTGATGAAACATGCTGCTGTTACATTGGGAAGCGGAAACCTTCGGCTTGCCGTTACACTACCAGAAGGAGAGGATCTCAATGAATGGGTGGCTGTAAACAGTATGTTGACAAACTGACCCATCTTTGCATAGCTTAAAGAAATTTACATTCTATACCCTTATTTTTCCCCGTTTCTTTTTCCAACTGTTTTGAAGCAAAGATGAAGGCATGGCTTCAATTACCATTTATTGTGTACTTTCGCAATATGTTTTAGACATTTTGTGTGTAAGTTACATTTTGTTTGGAATTTCAAGCCTTGATACACTAAAAGCAAGGCTACCCTGTAAATAATGGGCTGAGCCCAAATTGACCATATTATCAGAGTACTATATTGACCAATTTAAAATTGTGAGAAAAATTATAAAAAACCAGCTATGCAAAATGCTCTCGCCATTTTTTGTTCAAGTCTGACCGTCTTTTATTTTATCTATTTTTTGCAAAGTAAATGCTGTGCTTTTCCTAATTTGAAGAATAGGTGACAGTTCATGAAATGAAACTGGCAGCAAAATTTCACCTTCAACCAGTTGCTAAGTTATGATCAAGGGTCTGATCAAGGGTCATCCCTAGTGGGTAGCGAGAGACCCAGAAACCAATGCTGGTTGCGTAAAAGATTTGGCTTTTTTATGCAGTGTGTGTATGTATGTATGTATATATATATATATATATATATATATAGATAGATAGATAGATATGATGTGATTCCTAGACTTTGGTGGCAGGGGCCATATTGAGTAAAGACTGACCCAGGAATCTATGATGACTGTGTATATTAGTTCCTCTTGCAATGCCATGTACAGACACGCCCATCATCCTGAATTTGGCTGAATGTCCTGAGCTGCAGAGCCTATTCACAAATCACACTGCCATATGCCAAAATCATGTTTTTTGTATTAAAAAGAAATAAACCGAAAGAACAATTTGGCGGAAGTTTACGCCATGTGTGAGTATTTTCTGTCCTTTCAAGTCTTTTCCTGTAATTTTTAACATAACATCAGTTTCCGGCATACAGCTAGAATTTTTTCTGTCGTTTCCTGTCTTTATGGTAATTTTTGACATAAGACCAATTTCCGGCATATAACATGCCATTATAATCAGAACAGTTTGTTTAGTTCCTTCTCAGTTTTTCCCAGTAATTCATATGATCTCTTTCATGCCATTATTTGGAACACTTTCTTTCACTTGATTGTGTTTTCTTCATGATGTACTGTGTTGTTTTTTTTTTTCAAATTAAATTTCTGCAGCATTTGTGTTTACCTGCGAACTATAATCGCCAGGGTTTGTATGAACCTTTCGTGTTTATGCCGTGACTTCAGAATGTTGGACAGTGATTTCAAGCCCATCCTGAAGGCTATATGGAATCAGATTTAATTAAGTTCATCATTTTAAAGATAAAAGTGTCCTGAGCGTTTTAAAGATACAGAATCTGTCCCAAAAAATGGGGAGAACTGAGAATGGAGCCATGTGTGATAAACAGGGATCCGACCTTTGCCGTTTGGAAACAATTTTGGAGAAGGATCTTCTGGCAAAGCTGAAAAGAGCCAGTAGCAATTTGGAGGACAATTGAAAGAATGCACAGAGCTATGTACTGTAAATAGTGTTATATAACTGCACAGACATGTTTTGTAATGTTTTTAAATGATTTTATCATTCTTCTGGCTTCCACGTGGAATTTTTAATTCTTGCAATAGGTGTCACAAATTTTTCAGTGGAATCACAAATTGTTACCCTTTTGCCCTGATTTCCTTGGTTGGCAATGGGCATCTCTGCATGTAAGTTTTTATCTATTTTATGTGTACTTACTAAGTTGTAACCCAGGGCACATATATACTTGAGGGTCAGTAATGGTTGCCTAAATAACTTGGCCATTTTCATACCATGAAAGTATATACAGTGTTGTAGGGTGGGTATCTCTGTGCTCTCCAAATTTTGACCCAGGGGCATTGTTGCTTTAAAACAAAAGTTAACTGTCAACTTTTACAGTTATCCTAAGATAAATGCAGATGTAGATTTGACCTTTATTGAATTCTATCAAAATATGTAACAATTTCATATTCTCCATCGCTCTCAGTGGGGTGGGGATTACCTTGATGAAAAATAATTAAATTCCCACTCCATGAACATTAGTGTAACCAGTTGACATACAATTTTTATATGTTGTTTTGAATGTTCTGGGTTTGCTTCTTTATTTTTATGATTTGGGAAAGTTTTGCTCTTCTTCTAAAAATAGACTTGGTCTATTGATGTCCATAATTAATAAACTGGCTTTTCAGATCTTCCTAATTGACAAATGACGCTTGTGTATTTTCCAAAAAAAGGTCAATTTATTGTATCTGAATGTCGGAGTGAGTTGTTTTGTGTGTCAGAATGTTTACCGTCATTTATTCATGTCTACACCAATACAGTATAGGTCTGTGTTGGACACGTGTATTTGGGCAAAATAAATTCCTCCAGCTTGAATAGGATAGATACATTTGGCAAAACATTGGGGAAGTAAATGGATAATATTTAAAATAGTCACTTTAAAACTTCAAGTTTTGCATATATTTGTGTTAGATGATTAAAATTTTGATGAAATACAATTTAGACTATATAAAATATTAGAATTTTTCCTAATCTTCTTTGCCACAGTTGTTGTATAACATAGTTGTTGCATAAAGCAGAAACGTAAAAAAAATGTTTTGAAATTGGCAACTGTTCCTGTATTTGAAATTCTTGTGTCATGTTTATGGGATAAAACATAAGATAAAAAATTATTGACTTTATTAATAAGGGATCAGAATATGTCCACTGTGTCAAAGTTCACTTTAGAAATGTAAATTTTGACTCCTTTCCCCACCTCCATCATTGCCAACACCGTTTGAGATGTAGACTTTATTCAGGATATGATGGGTGTAGTCTGTTGAATATAAGAGCATTTGTTCTGGAACTAAGCCAGTGGGCAGTTGAACGTGGGGGGGTGGAAGTGATAACTAAGAAAATTGGGTGGATAATGCTGGTTTGCTGCAGACTTGCAGTTTGAAATAAAATGTGTGCAGCCAGCTGGATTTCCATTTTTTTTCAGGCCTTGGCAAGCAAAAATAAAAACAAAAATATCAACAGGTTAAATGAATTTTGTTAAAAGTGTAAACATTTAGGGTTGTTTTAACAACATTACTAAAATCACTAATTGTCTAACCCATGTCAGCAGCAAGTCAAGACATAGCAGCTGTTTTACCATTCTACTTAAAACTGCAAACCAGCATTATCCATACAATCTTCTTGGTTATCACAACCTCCCCCATGCATTGTTATCAGCAGTTCATGAAGGTGTTGGTTAAAGAACCGAATTTTACAGATTGCCTAAACCCTTTGATAGATTCTCATCGTACTTGGCATGAATCATTATGAGGACCATTCATTTGCTGATATTTTCACCTGCTCCTTTGACCTTGAGATCAAGGTCACTGGAAATTTGTATTAAGCCGAGACAGTTCTTTGATATGCTTACTCAGCCTATGACCTTGGGAACAAGGTCACACATTTTTACAGCGTTGTATCAGTGGAGGTCTTGGCATGGAGATCTTGTCCTTAAAAACTGAACTATGAGATGGGTTTATGCAGCTACACATCAATGTCCTTGCACAATACTGCAGCTTTAAATGTTTCTGAGTAATCGGCAAAGATTCATACCGGTTTCATTTCTATTTAAGCTTAACATACAGTCACCAACACCATAACATATGTTCAGTAATACGAAATTAACATTCCAGTCAAGGCTGTTGAGGTATTGCACTAAATTTGTCATCATTTTGCAGTTTACAAAAATCATTGAATTCATTATATTTCAGCTGTTGATTTCTTCAACCAAATAAACATGCTGTATGGCACCATAACAGAATTTTGCACAGAGGATACATGCCCGGTTATGTCAGCGGGACCAAAATATGAGTACCATTGGGCAGATGGGCAGACTGTCAAGAAACCAATTAAATGCTCTGCTCCAAAGTACATTGATTATCTGATGTCATGGGTCCAAGACCAGCTAGATGATGAAACACTCTTTCCATCCAAAATAGGTAAAGTTATAATCGCTGTCCTTATTGGGGACAAAGACTGAAAGATCCTTTTACATTTGCAAGTGGCCCCCCAAAAAGACCACACTTTTAACGGGCCACCAATCCAAAATAAAAAGTGTGCAAGCCTGCTTATAACAACCACATATTTATAAAGGCTGTAATCAGTATGACCTGTTCTTATGTCTGCATTTACCTGCATATGAAGACAGCCTATTGATAAATGCCACTTCCATCTGGTCCACTGGGTTGTAGTTGTACCTGATTTTGTATTTTAAACCATGAATAATTCCAAATCATTACTTAAAATGTTTGCCCAAACTGACCCATTCTTTTCCCAAAGTGATTGGTTGAGGTCCAGTTCCAGGTTACCAGGTCTGGAATTCTGGAAATGGGTCTAAAATTTGAATATTGCTTTTCCAGGTCTTGAAAATGTCTGGAAAAATTGAAAAATGACTAAAAATTCTTAAAAAAGTGTAAAATTTTCATTATTACAATTGTCTTAGTAACTGGTAACGTGACTGCTCTTTTGCATTTGGGAGAAGTTTTAGTGTATGGATTTCAAGCTCTTTGGGAGGTATGGAAAAATTTTATTTGTTACCTGGAAAAGGTCTGGAACCTCTTTTTTTTTTAAATTTGTGGCAGGAACCCTTTGGCAAAACCTATGCCGGTGAATTGACTGAAAAATTTGTTTTAATGTGTCTGAGGTGTGGAAAATATATATATTTTACACATTTAATTTGAAGTTGTAATGGTAAATGTTTTATTATGATTCAATGAGGGAAAGTTCTGGATGTTTCATACACATTCAGATTATTACTTCATTATGGTAAGAACACTTTCCAGACAGAGACACGCAAATCAGAGCCTTAACTTGTGTTGGTCACCAGGCATCTTTTCACATTTTTAGAGGCATTACAAACGTTTCAGTGATTAATAACCTGTCTTGTATTATTTTTTTATTTTATGCATTAACTGATATTATGAATGTACATTTAATAATCAAATTTGATGCAACTAATTAAGTGATCACTATGCACATCAGACATGTCTGCTTATGCGCTGAAGAAGCAATGACTAAATATAAACCGTACACAAAGCTAAATGACGGATTATCTGCCCGATGATAGAATAAACCGTACACAAAGCTAAATGACGGATTATCTGCCCGATGATAGAATAAACCGTACACAAAGCTAAATGACTGATTATCGGCCCGATGATAGAATAAACCGTACACAAAGCTAAATGACTGATTATCTGCCCGATGATAGAAGGATACAGATGATAGTACATCCAGTCCTATTTGGTATTATTTATGCTTGATGGAAGTAGCAGTATCCTTGCTCAGGTTTTTCAGCTATGCCAGAAAGACAAAATTTGCCTTGAAACCTGGGTCACAACATTTGCCTGTGATCTCCATGTTTGTAGTATGGTAAATGCTTACATTTGAAACTCTTCTATTACAGGCGTTCCATTCCCAAAGAATTTTCTGTCCATTGCCAAAACAATATTGAAAAGACTTTTCAGAGTGTATGCACACATTTATCACCAGCATTTCAAGGAAGTGATACAACTTAGTGAGGAGGCACATCTAAACACATCCTTCAAACACTTCATTTACTTTGTCCAAGAATTCCAGCTTATAGATCGCAGAGAGCTAGCTCCCTTACAAGAGCTGATAGACAAACTGACGAGCAAAGATCGGTAGAGAGGCGAGTCACAATGGATTGACTATTTTTTAAGCATGGTAGTGTTACTAGTCGTTCACAAGGAGTGAAGAGATCGGACCTTTCACTATGTGTGAAGTAATTTCTGGATGTGATTCCTGCTGGGATAAATGATTTCTAATAGACTTACACAATTTTATTATTTTATTCATGATATTCCAATCCTTTTTCATTCACCCATCATGTCCTTTAAATGTAGATAATTGTCGCAGAACACATTAAATCAGGAATCTCATTCTAATTATTTCAGTGAAAATGTATAACTGAAATATGTAGTAATCATATATTTCAGAGAAGAAAAGAAAATATGATAGTCATAGGTAAAAAAAGCCAATATACCTATTATTTGACTGAAAAAAAAAGTATTTAGTAAAACAAATAATTATAAGCAGTGAATAATTTATTATTTGGCACTCTGTTGTTTAGACTTTTTTGATCATCTAAAATAATGTTGTTCCTTAAGCCCTACCAGTGCTTTATAGTATCATGTAGATCATGAGTGGTGATTAGGATGTTATGATGGACCATTTGCATATTAATTTCAAACAATGACCCATTTAAAAATGACTGGTTCATGTAAATAAAAATTCTATATAGGAATTGGTACAAATTTTGAATTCTCTATAGAAAGTAAGCAAACCATTCAAAGAAACAAAACTTATTGAGAACTAGTATAGGAAGATTCTGTTTCCCTAGCTACTAAAGCATTGTGCCACACAGTAAATTCTATATAGAAATTAGAAGACCTTCAGATGATCAGAATGTACAAAAAACTAATATAAAGGTTTTGTTCATGCAGCCACTAAAACATATAAATTCTACTGTATAAATGAAATATTTGCATGTTGTGTCGATTTACAGGATTGGAAAATTGCAGAGTACAGTGTGGTTTAATTCCTGATGTATGGTATTAACCCTTTCATCACTAATTAACTTTGTAGGCATAGAGCCCTCAACACTAATTAACTTTGGAGTTGTAAAACAAAATGACTTGTGGACTTTGAAATAACATAACTTTTCCAATTTTAAAGATATCTGGCTGGATTAGGTGTCAAAATCAAGGTTAAAAATAAAATTTTATGACTAAGTCACTAAATGTGCATATCTGTTACAGCAGTTAAAATACAGGTGCAAACAGGTAACACAACAGGTAAAATACAAGTAATTATCTATTTACCTCTTAGAAAACTTAGAAAGTTCCCAAAACTTGTTCAGTTGACCCTAGATGTACTCATGAATAATTCCAGTAGCAACACAAGTCTTTCTTTCAGGTATTTGACAGGTAGAAGCATGTCAAATTCTTATTAAAGTTAATTGTGAGTAAAACAATAAATTTCACAAAGCTGTTTTTCTTTTATCTTCAAATTCGTTGGACAATGTTTCCATAAACTTCATCTGAATAGAATATTTGAAAATATTCCAAAGCTTTCCTGGAGCCATCAAACACTTGGATGGGTCCGACTCTCTCAGAAAACTGTAACAGATCTCTTTGGTTCTCCAACTTTGTCCAAACAAAATTAAGTGGAGCGTACAATTCCTCCGGTTCAAAACCTTCAAAGTCCTCTTCATCGTCATCACTGTCACCCACAAGCGCATGCCATTGTCTCTCCAGACGTCTTTTCTTATTTTCATCCAACTGTACTAGGTTGAAATTGGTAAAATCCTCTGATAATTCAAAATATGACACTTTACTCTCATCTGATCTTTCTTCAAACTCCGCCATTTTGGATACAAATTTCACCATTCGGAAAACTCGTTAAAAGTGCCTACTTTGTTCCATATTTCTAGTTGTATACAAGCTAAACTCGCAAGATAATCCAAATATAATATCTACATTACAAGAAGGAAGTTAATAGAGGTACCCCGAAATTTATATAGTCGGGTACTATAACGTTACAGAAGAACACTGCTCCAGACCGGTAAAGCGGTCCATAGTGTTTACGGACTTACTTCTCCTGGACCAGAAAATCGGTCCATAGTGATGAAAGGGTTAATGTTGATTTTTGGAAGCTGCAACTAAGTTCTTAGTTTTGTAAAATGCTGAATGATATGCCAGTAATATTTAAAACTAATGACATCTTTAGTAACACTAATTTTGATTAGCCTTTATGCCCTTAAGCTGTAACTTCATTAGAAATATGCAGGACAGATATGTATTTGTTGCTTCAACATATCATGACAAAAATTTCTTTCAGTTTTCACTATGTTGTAGTGGAAAAAGAGGAGTTGTGACAAGTGCTTATGATTGTCTGTTTGCTTTATTTAATGAAACAGTTACAACTGAGTTGAACTGATGAACCTCACCATTGTATGATACACTGAAGGATTTTTTTTAAAATCTGGAATAAGACATGTATTAAAGGAGTGACACAAAATGAATTTATTTGTTGTGACATGTATAGTAACATTTTACTGATTTAATATTCACCACAATTTCCAACTGTGTCTTTAAACCACACAATAAGATTATGATAATGAAAGCAAGTAATTTAAATTTACAGTGGTTTTTTAACACCAGGAGTGATTGAAAGGACCTCCTTATCTACTCCTTATTGTATTATAGCATTGCAGTACTTTAAATATTCAACAAACCTTGTGCCAGAGCACAGGAACTACCAGAATGCTAGGTCTTGGGTCTTGTCCTGGCAGACTGCTACATACATCATATCACAACTTGTACAGTATGCTTTCAAAGACAACTACATTACAGCAAAATACATCACAAAGGAGAATTATAATATATGACTTAAACAAGACAGAAGTGATTTTCCTCAAGTGTTGAGCTGCATGTTTAAGTGCCTTCTTTGGGTTATTGAATTTAAGTTATCAATCAGACTTTTTTCCAGGTAGGCCATGATGGTAATAATCTGATTTTAAACCTTGTTTGATCCTGACATCATCTGATAAGTTCAGAATGGATGATCAAGAACTGCTGATGATAATTCTTATCCAGGTGTCTGACAGAGGATGTTGGATTGGTCTATCCGATGATTGGTCCATGAATATTGGCACACACTTTATGGATTTACATCCATTGCACCCTTCTCAATTGATTCAAGGAAACAAAAATGTCATTTCTGGAGTAAATGCTAAACATCATGTTGATTGCAATATGTTACGATAATATTCCTTGTCTGTTGATGAGTGTCTCCCTTGCTGAACTATAATGCATATTAGATTTTCAGTGTTGTTCCCAAATACAGCTGAGCAGTTCTGCAAAATCTCGAGTGGAAGGTCTTTTTTTTATTTAGCCAGGAGTAGGAATTTATGATATTTCACTTCATTCTTAAGATTACTCACATACATGTACAGTAGATTTGTACAGCTAATAGTATGTGGATTTATTGATGTTGCTAAGATGTTAAGATGCCTTATTGAGATTCCATGAATTCGTTGTTTTTCATTGGGTACCATTTTTCATGGAGTTGGTAGTTGCTTCAAACCACAAATTTAAATACTTAACAAACAATGATCTTTCAATAGAAAGTGTGAGACCTCGTCCATAGAAAACATGGGACTCCATTGTGCAATCTACAAATTAAAGTACTGATAAAAATATCATTCTCACAAAACCAGGAAAAATGATACCCTTAAAAATAAATGAATTGACAGTAGTAATTTTTATTTGCTTTACATATACCCATATGATTTTTCACTCTCATTTAATAATGCATTGGCTATGTACTGCAGATATTGAATGCAGAAGCTTACAAATTTTCCATGCTGCCAAGGTTGCTTGTATATGATTTTGTTGTTAGTTTCTGTCCATGATCATGTATACTTATAAATTTATTATACTATTGTAAATACTCTTATTATTCATTTATGTTTATATAAGAAGAAGATGCAGGGAATAAGGGATCTTGTTAATTTGTGTTGATATCTTAAAATGGAATGAAATATATATGTGTTGCAAATGTTAATCTGTTCAAATTTCAAGCAGAGAAAAGATGCTGTAAATAAAAGAAAGAGAATGTGGTTTCAAATTTTTATTGACACTGTTCTCTTTTTCTGAAACCTGCAATAAAGTTTTGTTTGCGAGTAGAAGCAATTTTCCTGCAGAATCTTGTTTCCAGTTATAGTATTCATTGTAATGCTGTACAGTGCTCTTAATTATTTTTGTCAGATTTTGGGTGGTTTCAGCTTACCATAAGGGCACACAGAAGATCTTATAAAGAACTCCATTACATGTCTGTAAATACTTGAAGAGTTGGCTCCCTGTGTAGTGCCTTCTGTCTTCCATATGGTTGTGCTGAATAAAGCATATGTTAGATTAGTGTTTGAGACTG
The DNA here is from genome assembly GCA_016617855.1 of Megalonaias nervosa. Classification (NCBI taxonomy): domain Eukaryota; kingdom Metazoa; phylum Mollusca; class Bivalvia; order Unionida; family Unionidae; genus Megalonaias; species Megalonaias nervosa. The sequence goes on from JAECUM010012940.1 coordinate 55,983, forward strand.
ATTTATCTCGTACAGTTAAGTAGTAACAAAAACAAAACCTGCATAGTGGTAAGTGTATGAAAAAGAAGATGGGCAAGGTTTTTTTAATCTGCTTCTGAGGAGCCATGACAGATAAAAAAAATGTTCTCTTGGAATCGATATTTTTTTTATTGTTGGAAGTATTGACCTGAAAGGGGGTGTGTGATTATTAAGACGTGTGAATGTTGAATATGATATACATCTTTTTGATCGAACTTGTCAGTACCATATACAAAGTACAAGTCTTGCAACTAGTTTAAAAGTATTTTATTTTTATTGACTTCCACAATTACATATCAGGCAAACACTATATATCAGTAAGACAGTGTTTTACAGAATGATTTAATTTCCAACAATTTCATTTTCGAATCTGTTTTCAGTTTCTTTGGAATATTGCAGAAGAATATGGACTACAGTATAAAGTATTGATTTTGAGTAGTCTCTTTCTGCAGAGATGTTGCATGCCCCAATTCTGTAATTTTACAAGTCATCAGCCTTGTCTTTGAAATGCCAGAGAATGTTATACCGCTGTAAGTTTAGGCATCTATATGATTATGAGTGAGGCCCTCACATGTGAATTATGCCATTTAATGTTGTAATGACCTGTTGTTATATAAAGCATTGGACTTTATGATCACTCTCAATAAAAGATGAGATAGTCGTTATAGAGATAAAGGTATGCACAAAGAATGGTGACCTTGCACCAGCTAATTCTAGCAAATTAATGTTCACGTAGAAAGGGGCGTGTCGGCTGTCAGTAAGTCAAGAAATGGTCACGTGCATACATTACAAGTTTCATAAGAATTGTTGCTGTTAGACTGGCTGTCATAATTAATATTGAAAATAATGGACAGGTGGAAAAAATTGTAGATTGCATTTTGGGAAAACAACTTGTAGACATCTGTCAGGGTAAACATTTGGCTGGTTCCAGTTACAGTGTTTTGATGCAAAATTAAAACATGGAAAATTTACAGATTGTGTTCATATGGAAATTTTAGTTTGAAGAGGTTACTTCTTTAACTTTTTATCTGTATACAGACATTTACATTGTACTGATAGATAACTGTAAAGTTGACTAGATTAATGTAGGCCCAAAAATAGCACCTGCTTGCAAAATGATTAAATTTTTTGGGTCAGGCATTTAGTTTGCAGAGATTTCAGTTTAAAACTTGGAGATTGTTCAAACATTGATCTTCACTTCTGCAAGATTGGAACGACAGTTTTAAATTAAAACAAGTAATAAATATGGGCTTAACAAGAATTAAAGAATCAACATTAATAAGAAAAAGGATAGATGCTATTATTCATGCCAGGCTTTGACATTGCCATTTGTAGATTTATTCCTTGCCATTCATCGATTTATTCCTCTTGTCTTACTGACAGGCAGGAAAAGTTCAAATGATTTAGCATCTGACTAGCCTTGCAGATGTCATAGGTTAAAGTTGCCTTTTCACCACGTTTCATACTTCCCAAGAGGGGATCACACATATAGACCATTATATTCTCAAGAGCCTTTCAAATAATTGAAATAGATATCTCTGACATGGGAGAGATCTGACTGGTACCAGAAAAAGATGATGTTCTGTTGACCTTTCTTAGTCCACCTAATTATATAATCCGACCATAAGGTCAAGTGTATTGTATCATAGTATAATGTTCATCCATCCATCTGTCTGTTACCCATTTGATTTTTGCACAATAGATGTGGTTATCTACAGTTACCAAACTTGGGGTGGATTGCGCTTGGCATAAGGAAAAACCCTTATGCGTTTCGAGGCAAAAGGTCTAATATCAAGGTCTCTGAACAAAACAAAGAAAACAATTTCTGCACAGTACCTGACTTCTCAATCATCTACTACCAAATTTTGTGGATAGCTTGCACTTGGTGTAAGGAAGAACCATAACAGCTTAAGAGGTCACAGGTCAAGGTCTCCAGCGTAAGAAAATTGGCTTGTACATAATAACTTGAGTTATCCACCGGCTGCACTTACCAGACTTGGTGGATGGATTGCTCATGGGGTAATGGAATATATCAATTGTGGGGTCAGGTCAGAGGTCAAGGTCACTATACCTTAAAGTGGAAAAATGCTTTATGGTAACAAATTTCATGCCAAAAATACTTGTGGTTTGTTTACCTCAAGTAGATAAATTTGGATCGTATCCCTTAGAAAAGGGGTGACAGGTGACAGAGTTTTCTAAAGGGCTCACCCTTACCAATCACTGCCGTCTCACCTCTGTCTACGTTGGTTCAGGTATTGGGTTTGGCCAATATGGGTATGTGAGAAAGCTGCCAGTAGCTTCCTGTGGGTTGGTTGTTCTTGCCTGGATTTCCCTGTGTTCTTCCACCAGATAAATTGGCAACCATATATAGCCTATCATGCACTGAGAAATGGCTTTAAACCACAAAACAACATTCCATGAAAAATTGTTGACATAAAGATTATGACATTTTATATGGAGTCAAAACGATGCTTGTCTGTTGTACAACCAATTTGTTCGACACATTCATACTGACTGATATACTTTTCTTTACTATAACAGTCTGAATTAGCATGCTTTGTTTCTTTATTCATTTAATTTGCCTTTATCAACATACACAGCACCATCTAGAGGTCCAGTCTAATGAGGTGCCTCAAGTTTGTTTCCCTTGTGTTTTTTCCCCAGGCCCTTATTTGGCTTTCCATTGCACAAGAATGAAAGCTGAGGTGGGCCATGTGACTTGTGCTAGCCACCATGTTGTTTTTACTTTTGGCAGTATGAAAACTGGAATTTGGGTCAGCAGAACATGAACTTTACAGTTGTACCTGACAGATATATTTATTTGTAAGTAAATCTTGATTTTAATGAGACCAGCTTTCGCATTTGATAGGTCTGTGTGATCAAGGTTGGAGATACAGGGACACCTAACAGTGAGGGAAGTATCAGAGAACTGGATAGGGTTTTATTGGTTTTGGACAACTTGGGTGTTAGGGCCCTGGAACAGTGCTATGGAAGCCCTGGTTTTAAGCCCATGGTTCAGTTGTGCATATTTATGTCCATGACATTAGCATAGATGTTTTAGTTTTCTTGCCACATCACTGGTGGTCTTGATATACTGTCATAGGTACAGGCAATGCTTCTTGGTATAGTCTATCAGAATCTTTCTTCCAGCTCCACTTGCCTAAAACATCTCAGCTTTTCAGTACATATTTGGCTGTGTTTTTATCATTTGTTTAAAAACTGCAGTAGAAGCATTGAAATTCACCTTTGGTTTAGAACAAACTAGTTACCTTTGTTGGAGTTTAATTTATTGTCTGCAAATATGACATCACTAAACTTCTAAGGAAGGCCAGAATATTGAGTTTAATACATACTGAACTTGACAAGTTTTGTGAAAGCAAATGGGGGGAGGGGTAACTATTAATATTAATTTGTTTAAAATGTTGAATCTGGTATTCATTCTTAACTGGTTTTTTTGTATTATTCAAATATATAAAATGGTTTATACCTAGCATGGAAATCTTATTTAACATGTAATGTTTTCATGGAAAACCTTTTATGTAAAATGCTATTAATAGTCAACCATTCTGTTAACATAATGCTTTGACTTTCTTCCCCAATAATATTTTGGAGTCTTTAAGATATTTATCAAGTGTTCACATTAAACATTTATTTTGTTTAATTGGAACAATGATGTACATGCTGGTTTGTATAGACCAGCCATTAAGGTAGAGTTGATAACATTACAATGTTTATTCATTTGTCAGGACCCTAGGTGATCTAAGGTATTCATCTTTGGAGATCACTGACATCTCACCTTTGACAGTGTGGGTTTGAGTCTTGGGCATGGCTAATGTGGGAGAGCTTGACACCAACTCCTGTGGGTCAGAAGTTCTAGAGGTTTTCTGTCTTCACCAAAATATACTGGCTGCAATGTATAGACTATTATAGATATGTGTCCTTTACATTGATCAGATTTTGTGGATGGCTTGCATATAAGACATGGAAGACACCGATGGATTTTGGGTTCAGAAAGTCAAGTATCCAACCAATAAATGTTTTACATAAAAGAATTACAATAAAATTATTTACTACAGGGCAAGTGAATGATAATCTTCTTTTGTATAATTTGTTAGGTGGCCCACAAGTGGCTGAGTGGTCCAAGGAACTTTCCTTTGCAGATTTCTTGCATCTCGTCTTGGCATGGGTTCAAGTCCTAGCTTGGTCAACATTGGTATATGAGAACATATGCTAATGGCTTTGTGTGGCTCAGTGTTCCTCAAGTAAATTCACTTGCCTTGGGCGAGTTGATTGTTACCAATTTCAAGCCCTGGCTACAAATTCTGACATTTTTGAGATCAGAATTTGTAAAGGATAATCGCTCACTTTCTACATGATAGCTTAAAAGTGTATGTGTAGATGCAGAAAATCTGTTAGGATATGATTTAGTTTATTAGTAATTTCTTCAATTACCTAGGAGTCACTTTAAGGCTGGACAGATTGTACTGTAGTCTAGATGACACAGATGCTTTAATGCAACATAGTGAAAATGATCATGTATACTATAATGATCATGAAAGCTATTTTCAGGGCAAGTAAAACTATATCCAGTGGTTGACATTTACAATAATTACAGCTTGGATTTTGTTTGTTTGGATAAATGTTTTATATATCCAGTTGAAGATGAAATGGTGATGTGTTTATTTTACTATTTTCTTGAGCATACTCCAGAAGTTGCTGAGTTGGTGGTAGGATGCATGCATGCATCATACCTTGAGTATCTGATTAGATTTAGGCAGTACATCTCTCCTGCATTGTATCATGTTAGTTGGGGTCTGTATCTACTGACCTGACCATGTTATATACCAAATTGTTCTTTAGTGAGAAGGAACAAAATTTGATGAATGCAAGGGAGAGTGGGGACAAAACAGCACTTGAATGTAGAGGGGTAATTGTAGTTGATGATAATGACTAATATTTGTTCACTTCATTATATTTTTACATTTATTTTGGCCAATAATGTTTTAAAAAGTAAGTAATATATAATACTACATGTATTAGTAATTATGATAACAATTGACAGACTGATTTAAGTCAGTTAGTTTCATTTTCTTCATGAATTGCATGCAGCACTATGTTATCCTGTTAAAATGTAGAATATTATAGTGAGGAAGAGCAGTGGCATAACTACATGGTAGAAGGTACAGCCGTGCTGTGGGGCCCTGCCATGTTGGGGGCCTGGACCAACCAGGGAAAAAGTAAAAAAGTTAAAGGGGGGGGGGGGGGTAGGGTTATACAAAAAGTTTGCTGCGTGGTCCATGGTGAGATAGTTATGCCACTGAGAATTAGTAACCCCAAAACAACTTTAGACGGTTATATTCAGCCAAGTAGTTCTTGCATATTGTTGAATCAGTAACTTGTCCATACTATACTAGAGAATTTTTTTAAAAATTTTATATATATATATATATATATAATTTTTATAAATGATGGCACCTCCCATTCAAGGATAGGAAAATGTGTTCTTTATAGGGAATGAATAGCCTTGTATAAAAAAGATCAGATTGGTGTTTGATGCTGTTGTTGGTTCTAACAGCATATTGAACACATTGGGGACAATAGCATGCAGAGGAAATGGGAGGCAAGTTCCTCTTCCAAGGCCTCGCCAAGGCAGTTGACTCTGGATGGCCTGAGCAGGTATTGAACCTGTGACCCTTGGATTACAAATCGGATGCTTTATCAGCTAAGCTACTAAAGTTCCCATTTTAAAAATAAATGGGAATTACAATATGGATCATTTCATAGAATGGTCCTATTTCAGGGACGAGTATGGTACTGTTTTTAGTTCATATCATCCAAGAATCTTGTGAATTTTGTGACAGTTTAATGTATGACATGTATGAAAACCCCTAAATCCATTTTGTTGTTGTTGAAAATTTTAAACTTTAATATATATTTTTGGTATGTTCTTGATATACATTTACCAACAGTTCTTGCACTTGTTCATTTTTATGCAGAGCCTGTTTTCAGTCAGCCATTTCTCCCTCTACATCCAGACAGCAAGTTGTTCTCCAACTTCTACATGTACTTGCTGATCTACATCAATTTTGCCCTAGTTACTTCCTTTCATCATCTGCTATTGAAACAGACCAGGAAAGGGATTTTGGCATAATCTGATATGTATTTATACATGTATGTGAATACATATATACATATACATGTATGTGTGTGTGTGTGTGTATATATATATATATATATATATATATATATATATATATATATATATTCACAAAAAGCCTAATGATATGTTTTACTTATTAGTCATGTTCCATGTTGCATTAAGTATTTATCTTTTTTCTGGTATGAGCATAATTATATTCAGTTAATCATTCTATCCAGATTTTAAAAAATTGAACCTCAATTCATTCATAAGAGTTATTGTGATGAGTGACATATTGGAGTTGCTTTTCTGCTGGCATCATCATCAGCAATATGTTATGGTTTTGGTTCAAGGTTTGCAGCAATGTTTGGATTTTGAGCTTAGCATGAAATCCCTGCTGCTCTTGTTTAATATAAGTGAATGCAGGACTGTAGGCTTACTGCCTTTGATGCATTTTGTACACATGAAAATCTCTGTAAGTAGTACATGTAGTGTCAACTAGAGAATTTTTACCCATTTTTTAAATTCTTTTTACCATCACACTGTACATGCTCCTTGTTAGATAATAAAGAAGATGCACATGCATTATATGTTGAAGTGATCATTTGAATGAATAGTGTACATTATCTTGGGGTAACTTGTGAATGACCAAATGCATGATCTTGACAGTAACTGATATTAATTTTAATAAAGAGGTTAGCATTGTTTTTACTGGAAGTTAATTACTCAAGTAGATAAACAGATACAGGTAATCATTAAATTTTGACTTTTTCATGTATGTGTGGTTGCATTGGGCAGAGCACGCTTTCCACCTCCGTTAGAGACAATGTGTTATTTTTTACAACAGCGTTTAATCACGCAAAATGTATATGATGTGCCAAGAAGTATGGCTTCTCCATTAATAGCATTCAATTGAAATTTATATTTAAAATATTAAACAGTTCCAATAATTTAAATTTGTCGTCTTTCAGTCCATCTCTTAGTAAGGCATGTCTGTAAAATCTCTCTCTCTCAGAATGTTGTTAGACTTAACTATTTGTACTCGTAATGAAAAATTCCCTTTTACTAACGGAAATTAGCTTGGTATGTTGAACCTTTGACAAGTTATACATAGTAATAGGTAAAAATACATTATGAGCGCAAGGCATTGATTCCTAGGGCCAGACCTTGTCTGAGGCCTAGGTCATTAGCTCAGAACCTGCAATAAGTTTGATCTACGCCTCGAGTCAAGGGCTACCACATGACAGCTGTTGCCCACATATTGTCTTCCACAGCTGTGACAACTTTGTATTCCATTTGTGTTTTGCCACCACAAGATATTGTCCAAATGCTTTGCATATGCAGTGCCATTTGTACGAGTAGAAACTGCTGCAGACAAAGCCGATGTCATGTGCAAGTACGTAGAACAGCAAAAGCAATTACATAGTCGTTTTTAGCAAACTAAATTGGCAAACAGAAATTTCTGCATAATGTGACTCGAAATTTCTTTCAGACATTGATGACGATGGTTCTGCGCAAGGAAAAAAACCCCAGTAACTGATATTAATTTTAATATAGAGGTTAGCATTGTTTTTACTGGAAGTTAATTACTCAAGTAGATAAACAGATACAGGTAATCATTAAATTTTGACCTTTTCATGTATGTGTGGTTGCATTGGGCAGAGCACGCTTTCCACCTCCGTTAGAGACAATGTATTATTTTTTACAACAGCGTTTAATCACGCAAAATGTATATGATGTGCCAAGAAGTATGGCTTCTGAGTTTATTTGCATGCGTTAATAGCATTCAATTGAAATTTATATTTAAAATATTAAACAGTTCCAATAATTTAAATTTGTCGTCTTTCAGTCCATCTCTTAGATAAGGCATGTCTGTAAAATCTCTCTCTCTCTCTCTCAGAATGTTGTTAGACTTAACTATTTGTACTCGTAATGAAAAATCAAAAGATCAGCAGCGAGTCATTGGCACACTGTTAATGGACATCAACAGGAAACAAAGTGTTACATGTAGGCTCGTACAAAAATAACGAGAAAAGAGTGAAGCCAACAAGCTTTGTATATTTTAACAAAATAATTTATTTCCCTAGAAAACAATGTAAAAATTGGAAATAGGACGTACAGTTTGTGAATATAATCCAAAATTTAATCCTAAGATTGAAAAATATAAGTCCTATCATTAAACAGTTATAATTGAATTCGGGTTCGAATCTCTATGAAATTCCAATATGGATGTCTGTACTGATGGTAACAGATCCTCGATTGAATCACAGTTTATGTTTCCGTATAGAATTCCAAAATGAATTTCCACTGAATTTCTTTGTCCCAGAATTTTTTTAAAAAAAAGTACACTTGTTTAGTCTTCTAGAGAATAAATTATTAAATTCCAAAAGAACAGATGAACTTCAAAAACAATCTGGCTTCAACAATATAAACACCTTGTACCTTCAAGGTGTAGACATACAACTGACTGGAAGGCTCTCAGAATGAGTATTACACCCAACTAAAACATCATCCCAGTCCCGTGTGATCTGTCACGTGATCTCTTAACATAGAACAGCGCAATAAAAAATGCCATTTATCATGTATGCAAGAACAGCCCAATCTAAGAACCAAATTCTCACACTGAAAATATATATAAAAAAAGAAAGGCTATTTATAATTGATCTAAAACGAGGCCGAAATGACCTTGGCAATAGCCAATCATCTTCACTCGGTGTTTACAAGATCTATGAATCAGAGTGAGCTAAAAATAGCGCTGAAGAAATATTTTTACGTTCTAAACAAACTGAATTTACTGGCAAAAATATCGAATCCCGTGAAAATAATTATTACAATAAAATGAAACAAAAATAAAATAAAAAAAGAATTTTAAAACTAACACACAAGCAATTTAATTACATATTCATAACAAAAGCAAGAAAAGAAAACTTTTAAAAAGAGCAATTTGAGGTACTGAAAGAGCTGGCAAATATTTCACAAGAATACGAGCTGTCAGAGATGCTATTTTGGGATTTGTCAGAAAGAGGATTGCAAGAATGTATTCACAAGAGAGATAAGCAAGCGCCTTCAGAAACGAGAGACAGAGCAGGTAACCATCATACAGCAACTGAATTGGCCGCGCCATGCCCATAACCATCCAAAAAAGACCTACCTGCATTTGAACTGGAGAAGGATGAGTGGTACTACAGGAAACACGTGAAACTTCCTCTTCGGGTGAGCCCCGCGAGCACAGGTTATTACCTAGATATATTGATGAAAAGATGGATAGGCAGCGGAAGCAGCTGACTTATTGTCTGAAAAAACAAGAGGCAGTGGTAGCCAAGAGCGATTTTCAGCGTGGTTCATGACCGTGCTGATGTTATTACAAGTAAAGCTGATGTGTTTAAAAAGATGTCACGATAAAACTATACGACGCTTGCAGAATTTTGAGATGCTGAAGGAAACGAGTACTTTAACAGAAAAGCAGGATGTTCTCAAATTTCCGATTTAAGAAAGGTTGTTATATTTGGAAAGGTTTAAGAAGTGTTTATGAAAGGATACAAAAAGAAACTCGCTCACTCATCAATATTACCAGGTAAATATCAAGTAAGCCAGCGAGGAAAACCTGTAACTGCTAGACCCAAAAGGAAAGGCAAAGACATCAAATATTCAAAAAGCCCAGGGAATTAGTGTCTTACTAAAATCGCTGGCGTGCAGTAAAAAGTCAGAAAAAGCTAGCACAGAAACTAACAACGAAATTGTTGAGATTATATATCGGCTACATCAAGGACAATTCTTAACGCGGACGAATACAGAGTTTTATACAACCATTTGATCTAGATGGTTCTGCACATCACTGACACAACTTTGCCATTGGACTCTAAACAGGCCACGGGTGTGATCGACAATTTTACTATGACCCGCAGGACGCCAGTACACCTAGCGCAGGATATAAAATCGCGCTAATATCTGCTGAAATATGGAACGTGTTTCATAACGTTGTAAAAGAAATCAAAGGATTTGTCTACAGCGCTGAAGATTAAAATACGGTTACTACTAAGCTAACACCATACATGTACAATGTTGTAAATATACAGTGTAGGTGTAAGCCTTCGTTTTCAATTTTCTGTAAGTGCATTTTTGGGCCTCTCAAATGTGACAATAATTTTAGGGGGACTAACAGTTCGACTCGCGTGTGGGGTGATGGATGATATAGATGGTGTGATGAATATAATTTTTTGTAATGTAAGGGATGGTATAATTTGTTAGATTTTATCTCCTTCTCTTACATTTTAAGCAGTTCGACTCGCGTGTGGGGTGATGGATGATATAGATGGTGTGATCAATATAATTTTTTGTAATGTAAGGGATGGTATAATTTGTGAGGTTTTATCTCCTTCTCTTACATTTTAAGCTAAAAGAGGGCGTTTGCATAGTGAGTATCATATAATGGATGGAACAGTGGATGTAATGGATAGTATTTTTGTGGTGTAAGGGATAGTCTATTTTGTGAAATTTTATCTTATTCATTTGCATCCTAAGCTAACACAGGACGTTTGGAGTGTGTGTGTGTGTACGTGTGTGTGTGTGTGCGTGCGTGCGTGTGCGTGTGTGTGAGTGTGTGTATGTGTTGGTCTTTGTTTGTCCCTATCAAATTCATTTCACCTACCTACCTACAAATAGTAGCGCGTATTCAGGTCATCCACTTACAACACTTTCCATTTTTCCCTAGTGTCAGTGACGTCATTGAAGCTAGAAATTTTGAGGCTATAAATATAGACTTGGGTTTTTTGATAGGACTTTCCACAGGTTGTGCTATAAATAGATACTCAGGTTTTTAAACAGGATCGTCACAAAAGTTGAGGCTATAACTATATACTGGCTTTTTCCATAGAAATTTCCTACAAGTTATGAATATAAATAGACACTAGCGTTTTTCCACATAGTATTTTTGGTAGTGTAAGAGATAGTCGTTTTTTTTTTTTTGTGAGACTGTATCTCCTTCTCTTACATTTCAAGCTAACACATGGCGTTTGGATAGCATGATTTAATGGATGGTATAGTTGGTGTAATGGATAGTATTTTGTCGTGCAAGGTATAGATATTTTGTGAAATTTCACCTCCTCCTCTTACATTCTAAGCGGACACAAGGCATTTTGGATAGTGGGTATGATATGTCGGATAGCATAGTGGTGTGATGGATAATATTTTTGTGGTGTAAGGGATAGTCTTTTTTGTGAGATTTCATCTTCGTTTACATTCGAAGCTAACACATAACGTGTGTGTGTGTGTGTGTGTGTGTGTGTGTGTGTGTGTGTGTGTGTGTTGGTCTTTGTTTGACCCTATAAAACTCCCTTTGTCCCTATCAAATTCATTTTACCAACCTACCTACCTACCAACAGTAGCGCGTGTTCAGGTCAGCCACTTAGTCTCTAGTAAAAATTGACCATGAAATACAAAAATAGGGACATAGAAATAAGGATATAAATTAGCATTCTTAACGACGCTTTAGAGACAAAACATACACATACAAATTCAATGGATATAAAATATAGCTAACTAATCAAATTTATAAATAACCCATCTATAAATAACTAAGAGATCTCATGCTCGGTTCAGCTAAATCTCGGAGTCTCTCAAACAGGTCCCTTCGTCTTACTTACTTACTGACACCTTAGCGACACTATGTAAACAAAAAGTAGGGACACAGAAAAGGGACATTATAGAGTTACATTTAGGGACATTGTAGGGACATTAACGCTACGCAATAATTTTAATCCGCATAGCTATAGCGTACCTAATCTTATGTCCATAAATACACAAATATTCTAAAGCATCCCGGATCACATAGACTAGCTCAGCTGACTACTCAAATCTATAAATCTATCAAAAATAGTGTCTTTGTGTATATGTTTGTTTTTGTGTTTGTATATGTGCGCCCGTACGTTTGTGTGTGCATGTGTGTTTGTTTTATCCCTTAACAAAAAACACTTGTCCCAATACACAAAAAATGGTGTATGTGTGTATGTGTGCGCGCATACGTTTGTGCGTGTATGTGTACACGCATACGTTTCTGTATGTGCATGTGTGCACACGTACGTTTGTGTGTGTGCGTTTGTGTGTGTGCATGTGTGTATTTTTGTTTGTGTGCGTGCGCGTACCTGTGAGTTTGTGCGTGTGTATTTTTGCTTGTGCGTGTATTTTGTTTGTGTGCGTGCGTACGTTTGTATGTGTATGTGTGTCTGTTTCTTTCCCTTAACAAAAAGCTTATCCTTAACAAAGTGTATGTATGTATTTTTGTATGCATGCGTTCGTTTGTGTGTATTTTTGTTTGTGTGCGTGCGCGTACGTGTGCATGTGTTTTTCATCTTAACAAAATGCCCTTGTCCCTGCACAAGAGTACGTTTGTGTGTGTTTGTGTTGTATTTTTGTTTGTGTGCGTGCGCGTACGTTTGTGTCTGTGTGTGTGTGTGTTTATTTTCGTTTGTGTGCGTGCGCGAACGTTTATGTGTGTGCGTATTTTTGTTTGTGTGCGTGCACGTACATGTGTGTGTATCTTTGTTTGTCCCTATAAAATTCCCTTTATCAATATCAAATTCATTTCACCTTCCTACCTATCTACAGTAGCGCGTATTCAGGTCAGTCACTTGCAACACTGTTGCCATTATTCCCCTAGTGTCCAGTACAGTGACGTCATTGAAGCTAGAATTTTGAGGCTATAAATACAGACTTGGGTTTTTCCAATGGGAATTTACACAGGTTGTAGCTATAAATAGATACATATAGTTGAGACTATAAATAGTTACTAGGTTTATCCATTTTAGTCTAAACCAATGTAATCTAATGTTCAGGGATATGTTTAGTCTCCGTTAAACTCTGGGACAATTTAGTAATTTCAGCATTACATTAGTCACATCCATTTTGGCATTGGTCTTTTCCTTGATTATAGCTATTTATAGCATCATTCAATTTTGCAAATTTATGAACTCCGCCAACATAATTTCAGGTCTTGGTAATGCTTTATATATTAATCTCGGGCTTGTATCAGTATGTCTGTTTCTGTCTCTGTTGTGTTTGGCCCTCTACCATCCTTGTCCACAGACAGGCCCAATAAAATTTCCCCATTGTTCGTAGACACACCCATCCATAATCAAGGTCCCCTTGTCCCTAAATAGTCCCATGTTCAATTCCCCTTGTCACTAGACAGTCCCAGTCTATTGTCGTTCTACATTCCCTATGTTCAATCTCCCTAGTCCCTATACAGTACCAACCTATGCTAAACTTTCCCTTGTCCGTATACAGGCCCAATCCCTTGTCACTATGTTCCATTTTCCCTGGTCGCTATACAGTCCCAGTCCCTTGTCGCTCTATAGACCCGCCTATGTTAAATTCCCCTTGTTCCCAGAGTGGATATACCCTTTTTTTTAACACTAAAGTCCCCTTGAGGCTAAAGCGTCCCCATTCTATACTTACCAGGACTGGTTGGTTGGGTGTCATTTAACACGGTTAGTTGTATCATTGATACAAATTAAAAGCTTCATGCTTTTCTAAAGGATATGTCGAGGCAACCGACTCGAGCTGACCTGGGCGGGTATCGAAACCACAAGCACTGGATTAATACAATTGTTCAAATTTAAGAGGAAATTGGTATTTAAAAAATTGTTTTGAGGGTCAAATAATATGGTCAGTAAGCCCATCCCTCTTGATTATTAAGGTACATCTCGGGAAATTAGCATAAACTCGAGCTATTAGCGATGGATGCATCTGTCGGATTTGCTCAGCATAGCCTTAAATAAGTCTCCTGCAATCATACCACTCGTGTGGTTCAGTGAGATCTCCACCAAACAAGGGACAAGTTCCTCACAGCTCTTACTCTTTCAGAATATATCACTGCCACAAGTTTGTTTTCACAACAGGGTTATCTGAATCTTAGAACATAATCCTTGCGCAATACTGAATGAGCATATGGACTATCCTACCTTCTTTTAATAATAAGGGATCTAAGATATAAATAAAAAAGGATAAAAGGCGATTTATATATGGCGACTCAGATGAGCAATATTGTGACGTTGTCGGTATACTGTTACATCTAACGGGTGTTGCCCAATCGGAACGCCATCGGCCTTTCCCATCCTATCTATAAAAGTGACCTGATATCAATAATAGCCTTTTTGAAATGCCCTCATATCCATGGTTGGTGATTTCGTCAAAATTTCATTTACATCACAATGATTTGATGTCAATGTAAGTAAAAGTTTCGGGTTTTTGAAACCGAATAATTTCTTAATTTTTTCAAATCGACGTTGCATGAATAACATTAAAATTGAAGGTGTAGGCATTTCGTTGATTATTGAAACGTCATCGAAGTTATTTTCAATACTGGTCATTCTATAAACAGATGTTCCTGCACATCTATCAGATGTTAGGCTGCCAAAAACTTAATTTGGGTAGTATCGCAAGGAGTACCTCCTCGTCTCTGTCAATGTCGATGTTGTTGTTTTCAACTCGCATCGGAAGGAGACGAGATGTTCCGAATGGAGTGCCACATTGTAATTTCGTCAGCTCAATGGCCCATATCTGCACAGAAAGAATTCTCGACCTTTTCCTCTTGCATCTTAAAAAAATCTTAATTTTCGTGCACTAAAGCCATTGTAGAGAAAGGATCGTAGTTTGAATTATGTGTAATGCTGTTGTCAAATCGTACGATTTTGTCCTCGTGGCATTTTACCACCAAAAGTACAGAGTTGTGGCAAGGGTATTAAGGGAGGTAACTAACTAAGAAGTATGTCCAGGCACCTTCGTTATGTGGAAACTTTGCGGAGCCACGCGAGTCCGTTTGAACAAGACTATGAACTTTATGTAAAGAGAGGAGTGTGTATCCAACAATAATATACCAAAATTCTTCAAAATGGTCTAAAATTCTGGAAATCAAACGTTAGATTGTAACAATATAAAGCTGGACATAAAATTTACCAGAGATCCTGGACGACACCGGAAATCAAAGTTAGGAAAATTCTAACTCGGGAGCCAAAACACCTGTAAGTGTTGTCTTAAAAATCGAATTATTTCAAGTTCTCGTCAATATCCAGATACATATATAATTTGGTTGAAATCCAACAATCATTAGTGAAGCTGTGATGTGGAAACTAGGTTTAGGACGATTGATAACTTCTGCAAATGACTCAATTAAGGCTTATAATCGAACAATTTGAATGCCTAGTTAATATAAAGGCGTATGCCAAACTTGGTTGAAATCATGCTTAAAGTTAAACTACGGACACCAAAAATTAGGCGGACGTGTAATCGAGAGTCAGA
Source organism: Megalonaias nervosa (assembly GCA_016617855.1). Lineage (NCBI taxonomy): Eukaryota > Metazoa > Mollusca > Bivalvia > Unionida > Unionidae > Megalonaias > Megalonaias nervosa. The sequence goes on from JAECUM010012940.1 coordinate 71,434, forward strand.
ACTAATTACTGTAAATAGAAAAGTCATCCAAGGTCTCGTCCGTAAGCAAAGTTTAGTTGAAATGCATCAAGTCTGGGTTAATTTGCGCCATGGAAATTGAATTAGGACGATGATCAATTAGGGACTACATTCTTCTGACTTGTGACTTAGAAAACATCAAACTCGTTCGTACAAGGTCTCGTCAATATAAACTACATACCAAAGTTAGTTGAGATCCGATTATTTTGTGGAAATCAGCCTGTTAACGAATATACAAAGTGATTACTGTAGGGCTCTGCAGTTTTCGTCGAGATGGACGATATTGATGCCGTAAACGTTCAGATGTAGCCACTAGCCTAGTACACTTGTCTGCAATGATATTCCGCACACTAGGCCAGGCACGCACCTATGAAGGGTCGATACCAGTTGAGAAATTTAAAATGGCGGAAGTAATAAAAAAATAGTTGGCAATAAAGAAATAGCATTAAATCAAATATTTCCAGCTGCATCGCCACACGAATTTTCCTTATATTAATCACAACCGTGCAAACTAAAGAAACAATGCGGAGCATCACGGGAGGCCAGGGTAACAGGCCCATGTAGCCACTTAAATAGCACCAATGGGCTTTCTAAAGAATAGCATCATAGCATACTAGCTCATTTGGGTAGGACTAATAGAATGCTTCATATACATTGGTGTTGAATATTAAAATGCCACCCGAGGGTCAAATTCTGAGTTGGAGACCCGTGTCTGACGCAAATGTTTTGTCCTGAGCGTGAA